>PVKA01012868.1:0-31667 GCA_004027165.1 Ctenomys sociabilis
CTTTTTTAAATATGGTGCTATAGTTTCAACTAAACATAGAAATTTTAAATCTTTAAATATTTATTGCCTATTCCTTTCTACTTTGAGAATTCCAATTACATGATTATAAGTATCTTGATTTTGGCACAGAGCAAACTGTTATATGACTGATCCATAAATTTTTTCTTTTTCATTTTTATTTTGGACAATTTTTATTGTTATATTCATTTAAGTCTGTAAATAATTTATTTACAGTGTGCAATCTAGTATTATCATATTATGTATTCATTTCAGAAAAAATTCTCTAAAATCTTTGTCTACATCTTATATCTTTCACTTGTTTACAGTTTTTAATATGCTATATAATTATTGATTTTCCATAAAGTTAATAAAAAACAAATATAATATCACAGTGCAAATAAGAATAGAGATATATAAGATTATCTTTGATTTAAATGCTTTCACTATTAAAAATTTAAGATTAATATAACTCTGATTTGAAAAAGATAGAATAAATCTCTAGAATATGAAAAAGCTCACTTTTAAAAATTTGACTTTTGATTTTGTTTTCTCATTGATGCGTTTTAATTACCATATATATGTGAAGTTCCCGCAGTTGCTCTTGTTATTGATTTCTGCTTTTATACTACCATGGTGGCAAAAGACTGATATGATTTCAAGCTTGTTTGTACTTGATAGTGGTCTAACATGATCTTAGGAGAGGGTTCAATGCAGCTTGAAAAGGTATATTCTGTTGCTCCTAGATTCCAGTAGTATGTCTGTTAGATTATTTTGTCTGGAGGGTTTTTCAAGCTATCACTTCTTTATTGATTTTCTGTCTGGATAATCTAGCCATTGTTCTAAGTGGCATTTTAAAGTTTTTTACCACTGTGATACTGCTGTCTTTCTATCTCTTCATGGCTATTGATGCTTTAATATATATGTGTGTGTGTGTGTGTGTGTGTGTGTGTATAATGATATATGACATGCACTATATATAATGTATAACATACATAGTATATTATATACAATGTATATAACAATGTATCTTGAAAAAATATATATTAACTTTCTATCTCTATAACAAAATACTTTAGGTATCATACTCTATGGGATGCCTCTAAGTTAAAGAGAGATTTAGCTTGCTCACAGTTTTGGAGTTCAGAGTCCAAGGCTGGGCAATATCACTGACTGGGATTCTGGGAAGGATGGTGAATGATAGTACAGTGTATAAAAGTGAGTAGCTGCTGTACATGCATTCTTTCCATTGATTTCTAGTTGTGTGGGCTAGTTTTTCTGTCCTTTGAGTTTTCAGTGTATGTATGCCCTTAAAGCTAAAATCAAACTGTTGTAGATAGTATATCATGGTTGTTTATGAATTAAGCCCTTCCATATCTTTTGATTTAAAACTTAATTTATTTATATTTAAGTCATTATATATTTATAAGTAAGGGCACTCTTCTGTTGTTTAAAATGTTTTCTGTTTCTTTTGTAGAGTTTTTTTTCTTCCATCTTCTTTGTCACTTAATGCTATTCTGTCATAATAAGATTCCATCCTTTTTCTTTATCATTTCTGTGCCTATTATATCTTTGCTTTGTGTTTCCAAGAGACTTAGATAAACTATCTTATAGTTAGTTATAAAAGCTATTTTAAGCTGAAAAGAACTTAATTTTTTGTATATTTTTGTGACTGATGTTGCTTTGTTTATACATAGTCTCACTATGCACATTGGACTCCTAGTGATTCTCCTGTTTTCATTCTCTGAAGAGATGGGATTACAGACATGCACCACCTTGCCCGTCTCCATTGCCACCTCTGTGCACGCCAGGGCTAGGGGCTGGCACAGCAACTTTTTTTTGTTACCTGGGATTGAACTCAGGACTCTGCCAGGCAAGTGCTTATAGCAACATATTTTAGAACTGTATCTCTATCAACTTTTATATCTCTGTCAGCTGCTTAGAAAAACAGAAACAGCAAACCTTTAGGCAAAATTGATCAAACTAACTATACCGAGACTCACATATGTCTATAACGGATGATGCCACAAAGTAAACGAACACATCAAAACCTGGTTGAAGATATTGCATGAGGGAAACTTCATAATTACAAAATAAAATAATCTCATCAATTATATTAAAAGGTAGGTTAGTAGAAAAATAAGCTGAAGATGTGAAAAGACAATTCACAGAAAAGCAAATCTAAAATGTCATTAAAACACAGAAACAAGAATAGAATCAACCTCAACATAAATAAGGAAAATGGAAATAAAAATATCTATATATTCTATGCCAATGATGAGATTATTTAATTTTAACAAACTCTTACTAAATAGTTTACATATGATTTCCTGTAGACTCCCAACCAAGCTGATTAATACAACCAAGGCATTGCTTACTAACTGCTCCTGAGCAGGAGCTACCACTTACGACTGGTGAAGACTAGGAAAATAGTAAAACTTGGAGCCCATGAGACAAGTTTGAGATTATTAAGGGATTGTCTACGATGGTGAAAATAAGGCAAGTCCTGGACTATTTATGTTCAGAAGAATTATTACTTTCATATTCATGAAATTAAGTATTACAGGAAGTTTTAAAATAGACCAAATTTACAAATGTTTTTCCAAAACTCTAACAATATACTAAAAATATATAAAAGTACATTTTGGAATCATGTCTGTACTTAAAACTATTCACCAATTATGTAATGTTTAAAAGTGCTGAGTTATGTTTTATGTTGGTTTTGGATAGTTATTAATACTGTAATGATGTCAAAATTTGCATGAGAAGAATGAGCCAAAAATTTGTTATATATATGAGTTACCTATAAGATTAGATTGAAGTCCTTAAATTCAACTGAGGAGAGAGATGTACTTATATTACATTTTTGGGGAGAAGCCACATGTTGGGGTTAACTATAAGGATAATAGAGCTGAGATAATAAAAGCTTCAGAGTTCTTCTTGTACATAATGCGGAGTGATGGACTCTATTCATACAGAAGTTTTCCATAACTGAACCTCTACCCAGGGACAGAAAGTAATTTGATATTTTATTCTAATCACAAATAATAAGATCTTAAATGGTAATGCTCTCCTGATTAGGAAAAAGGGAAATAAGAATTTTAGCCTTTATTATGTATCAGACACAATTAAAAGTTGAAAGGCAATACTGGGATTCATTTTGCTTAAAGGCATAACAAACAAAGAATTATTTTTTTATTTCTAGGCAATGTTGAATAGACTTTGTAATCCTAAAATTAAGTGAAATTAACACTCAAGTATTTCAAATAAATATTTGTATCAGTCTAATGAAAATATTAATTTTATAACAAGAATACTAGTGTGCTGAATAAGTTTATTATTTCATTTATTTTGGATATACAATTTTATATTCTAGAGATTGGACTCAGAAAGGAAGACATCTTTAACTGAGAATGAAAGTAAAGCTGTTCAAACTAAGAGAATGGTATTTATTACAAGGACACCTAGCAATAAATGAGTTAATGTTATATTAGTAAAATCACTGTGTTTTGTTCATGACTTTTCTTCGAAGTGTTCTAAATATCCATGCTAATTGAGCAGCACTGATTTTATGAGAACCTATCCAAAGAATTAAAAAAAAAAAAACTTTTAGGACAGCATACCATGATGTACTATTTGTAAAAATCCAAGCATAGCTTGGGGAAATGTTAAAAATAATTTTAAAAAGGAGGCCACAGAGATGACTCAGTAGAATAAGTGCTTGCCTGGCAAGCACAAGGGTCTGTGTTCAATCCCTGGTTCCTACAAAAAATAAAAATAAAAAATAAAAATAAATCATATAATGTCATGGGAACTTTTGGAGAAAAGAAAAACATATTAAATAAAATGTCATAATAGATGAATGTGAAGTAATATTGATTCCATTTTTGAAATATAACATTTTAAAATAAAATATAAATATTTAAAATCTTTATATCACCTCTTGTCTGTGCTTACTGCTTTCTTTGATTGCTAGTTATCTCCTTTTTACAATTCTGTTTGTCATCAGGATTTGAAAATTAGATCTCTTTTAAAATATTTTAGGGGCCGGAGAGATGGCTCAGTAAAATAAGCGCTAAGTGCTTCCCTAGCAAGTGTAAGAGCCTGAGTTCAATCCCTGGTTCCTCAAAAAAACCTAAAAAATCTTTAAGGTTTTTTTTTTTTTTTTTTTTTTTTTTTTTTTTTTTTTTTTTTTTTTTTTTTTTTTTTTTTTTTTTTTTTTTTTTTGTACAAGGTCTTGCTGTTTTTGGAAAGTGGATCCTTCAACTTACCAGGCAGACACTTATGCTGCTGAGATATCTCAGCCCCCATTAGATCTCTATCTTAAAGTATCAGAAGATTAATGCAAGTATGAACATAAGCTTCAGACCATTATTTTAACAGGGAATTACTAATGAAGCACAATATTTCTATGTTGGATAATGGAAACAGCATAGGCTGTTTCATCTGACATACATGAACCAAAGAAAAAATAAAACTTAGCATGATAACCAGGTCATGGGTATCTTGCAGAACAAGACTGTTTGAATACTTATCTTGACAATGCTTTTAATGTGATTAATATCTTGTGAAGCTAGAAACTGTTAACAAGGCAATAAAAATGTGTAGATTTTCATTAATGCACCAGTACTTCTGTAGGCAAGGAATTAAAATTAGTGTTGGGATCTTGGAAAAAGAAAGGGGAAAAAAGTGAAAGAAGAGAAGGAAAAACGAAAACGAAGATTTTGTAAATAAAGAGGGGGAGAGGGATTTCTGAAGCGAAAGTGGGGAAATGGGAAAGAAGAATCAAGATATATCATACACAGGCACAAATCCACTATGATAAAAGTGATAATTATGTGTCGATAAAAGGTACCAATAAACTTAATTTAAAAATGAATCTTAAAATATATTTAAATATTTATGTGCATTATTTTAAAAGGAAAAAGTGATACCATTTCACTCCCATTTCATGTTCTATCCTTTCTTGCAGAGCAGGACCCTTGTGTGTTGGTATCTGTCCTTGATCCTCAGGATGATGTGACCTGTGAACAAGCAGAGACTGTTGTTCCTCTGGCACAAAACCCATCACCGAATGCCACCATGTGTTCCTGCGGTTGATAAGGAACGGCCCTTGTGTTCATTCTTGTACTTGTCAAAATGTCCATACAATTTGTTAAATGATTAAATAAAAATCACCTTCTTGCCATTTTCCTATGTTGGGAGCTCAATCCATGAGATTTTTCTTTTCAGTGATTCTAAAGTTAAAATTTCTACTGAGAGCTTTGGTCTAGCTAGCTAAGTGTATGTCTGTAGCCAGGGAACTATCAAAGACTTTCCTCCAGTTCAAAGGACAGACTCTCCAACAAACAAGCTTTAGGACTACTAAAAACCACCAATATGAACGAACATTCTTGACAACCCAAATTGTACCTCATCCCAAACTGCTTATCCTTCAAAAAGAATCTTTAGTTGTGAGTCTACCAATATTTAGTCTTTCATAGAGGAATGTAAAGATTTCACAGTGACCAAAATACTTTAACTAAACTTTCCTCCTCAAAGTATCCCCTGTATGTCAATTTCTGCTTTATTCACCTCACATAAGTGGATGGCTTGAGCAACAAATCACACTGCCTTGTGCTCTGTCTCTCTCTTTTCCTCTCCCTGCTACATATAGATCATTTTGACAAGCAAATATCTTAATTTTTGAGCAACTATATCCATATTTTATTTTATGAAAAATGCAAGTGTATTTTTATATTTGTAGAAGAAAAAATCTTCCTTTCATTGTATACTTCTTAAAGGATAGCAGTATCCTGCACATCATCAAGATAAATATTAAAAAATGAAATATTAAGGTCTTGTCCCTATGAAATTAAAACACAACTTAGTAACACATCCAATTTGTTCACACACTCATTCATTCATTCATTTATTCATTCATAAATAATGTGCAGAAATGCACCATAGTTAAGAAGTATATATGTAAAATTTAAATGTCCCTATACTTCTTATACTGTACCTATCCCTCCTTTCTTCGCCCAAAAAGAAAAACATTACCATACTGGTTATATAATTTGATTGTGTATTTTAGGATTTATTCTGTGTGTACTCAAACACATACAATGCATAATGTATGAATATTATAATTCCCAAAGTAGCATACCATAATATTATTGTGCACCATTACCTTTTCCTTATTTATACAATTTAGGTATTAATTCTTATTCGCTATCTATAAAATATATATGTAATTTTTTTCAAAACAGTAATAATTTATAAAGGGATACTGTAATTTCATTAACTGTTTTCTGAGAACCTTTAAATTTTATGATTTAATAGCTTTAATAATATAAAATGTATTAATTATGGTAATTGTCCTATTAACTTGTTTTGAAACTTTTTTATGGCTATTTTATCTTTTTCTTATTAAAGTGAATAAAATATAAAATAAAATATAAATAAATATTCAGTAGCAAAGACTTATTTTTGCTCCTTATGTGGTATTTTGAAGTAACACACTGATTTATAATTTGACACGTAATCCATTATTGTAAGTTTATAAGATACTCATAAAAATGGTTACATTTTAAACATAAAACAACTTCCTTAATGCAATGCAATTTTTTTTCTTTTTTTTTTGAGAGCTGGGAATTGAATGCAGGCCTTTGCACTTGCCAGGCAAACACTTATTCAACTGAGCTATCTCCCCAGCCCTGCAACACAATTTCAAACTTGAGGAATTTCAGTACAAACTCTGAGTGTATTATGTATATTTTTTCTACTTTTCACTCTCCCACTTAACAGAAAACAGATATTCCATATAATATGTAATTAGTTACACAATGTTGAGACATTTCAAAAACGTGATTCACTTTTCAAAAGTTGTTCTACTTGTGAGATTCCTAAATGCACAGCATGAGGAGAGAGCATTTGTAGTCAACAAGTTATTATTGGTTTCCTGCCAGAAGAAATCAATAAAAAGTAGTAGGAGAGGAAAAGTAAAGCAGCTAAATAAATACCCAGATAGAAAAGATTTATTTTTTTAAAGAAAAAACATAAAAATTAGAACAAGTGACAAGAACAGAAACAGAAACAAAGGAATGCAAGACAATACAAATGGTATAACATTTCAGAACAAGAGTGGAATAGTAGCAAGGGGTTTTTATATTATGTATTGTTATCATCAAAATTAGTTGCTTACACTACCTGGTATCTTTTAACATATACAATCTTTAATAGCTATTATTATTATACTCTCTTTAAAATAAATTAAAAATAAAAAAGTAAAAATTACAAAGAAAAACTTAAGGTTGATTGAAAGGAAGAGTGAATGTCTAATTGTCTAGTCATTCTTTTAAGAGTATTCTTACTATTGGTAGTTGCAGGAGTCCTACCAGGCCAGATGCAGCCTCCATTACTGTGGTTATAATTTTCACTCTGTTCATGCAGATACAGAAGGATGGTCAAGGACAGGGGATGTCTACTCGGAAAGCAATCTTGTCTTGCTGTTAAGTCCTACCCTGAGTGAAAGTTCTCTCAGAGCTATTAATATAAGGCACATGGATTTGTATATATTATTTTTTGCTAATGCTCAAGGGTCCTCATGATAGTTAAAATGAGTTGTCAACCAGTTGGTTTGGAACATGTTGAGACTACTTTGATTTAGGAATCTTGAGACAAGATTCCCAAACACTCTGACATGCAGTTTGGTGTCTTCTAATCCAACTCTGGTTGACGTTTTTCATTTATATTGCAAAATTCACAGGCAATATTACTTAAAACAGTTCATTTCTTTGTATTTGTCTTTCTGGTATTTCAATTATATAGACATTGCACTTTTTGTATAGTTTCCTATAGCTTTTAGATATTCTGTCTCAGGATTTCCATGTTTCTGAATATGTTTTACATTGGAAGTTTCTACTGACATATTGTAAAGCATTTAGATTGTTCTGCTGGTTGTGCTGAAACAGCTGATGAGCCTCTCCAAGGCCTTCATCAAGGCTTCACGCTGTTCAGCTTCCCAGTGCTTCATGGGACTCCCCTTTAAACATTTCCTCTTTCCACTTATGCTATCATTATTGTCTTGCATGTTGCCCATTTTCATTAGAATTAAAATATTAATTATAATTGAATTTCCAGTCAGATAACTAAAATCTTACCTGAGTTTTCTTCTGATATTTGTGTTATATTTCCAAATTGTGTTTTATATGTTTATGTTTTAATTTATCCTAAGAGTACAAATTGCCACTTTTTTTTCAAAATCTTACATTGTTGGCCACCTTAACTTTGAACTTGTGGATTCAAGTTGATTTTTCTTTCTCAGCGTCCCAGAGAATGTGCAGGGCAGACACAGACTACTGTACAAGGCTCAGTGCTTCTATCTTGCAATGTGTAGCATGCATCACTCTTAACCTAAGAAAAGCAGAGCATACTATAATTTTGTAATCCAAATTGCAAAATCTTACTCCTCCCATCATAAGTCTAAAATGTACTTTATGTTATTTACTAAGCTAAAATTTTGTCTTTCACATTTACCAATCTTAAAATTAGACACTAAACCTATTGAACTTCCAGTTGCAGGCAAGAAGGGTCTGTTTAAATTGCAAAGAAATTTTCTGATTTTTATAGTGTGTCAAAGATGTAAATTGATCTGAGCTCCTGATTTTTCTTTTTCATTGGCCAAATTACACCTAGCAGCAACCAAATACACAATTGTTTCATTTTCTCCAGTTCTTCTCAAATGCAAGAGAAGTTGGAATGCAAAGATGAATGGCACCATTTCTACCTTTGCTGTACTCAATTTATCAACAGGTAGAAGTTTTGCCAATTGCAATATATGTATATCTTAGAGACTATCAATACCTCATTTATAACAATTTACAGGTTTCAACACAGTGCATGACCTAGTAGCCCAATACTGACATTCACAGGAATGTTCTCTAAGAATAATTTTGTTACAAATTTTCATGGGTGCTATAACAAGACCATTAGAAGAAAATGGTATGTCTTGATACAAATGGCTTGATGAGGAGACAACAGCCAACTAATTTTTACATATTATGTTATATTAATCTTTTGTGAAATAGTGTTCATATTCTGCAGTACAACAAAGAAACAAGATCAGCATATTTATGTGCTGATCCATTGTTTTGAATATGCAATAAGATATTTTCCTTTTTAAACCATATGATACAATATTTATTCCTTTGAAGAACATGCCTCCTGGCACAGGTGTGGCATAAACATGTAAGCAAGGCATCACCAACCATATATCACACCCCCATACTGGCCAGAGTGATTGGGCAGGGGTGCCCAAAAGCACAGAATTGGTTAAAATTCTTCAAATTACTAGGAAAAAGCAAAATTTTTTTCTGGTAACGATCAATCAGTAAACTTTCCTTTGCATAGTAACCATTAATCAGTACTAGCATGCCATAAGTAACAGCCCTACAAAGCACCAGATAATGACAACAATAAGAAATGGAAGAACTGGATCACTGATACATCGCTGGTGGGAATAAAGTATGGTATAGCCAACTCAGAAAGTAATTTTCCAGCTTATCCCAGTAAACATGCAATTGTTGTGCAACACAGAAATTGTACTGTTGAGAATTTATCCCTGGGAAATTAAAATTAATGTCCATACAACTGTCTGCATGTATGTGTTTATAGCTTAATTATTTTTACAGGAAAAATGTAGACTATTGTACATGAAAAATTAGATATTACTGGAAAACAGACCAATTGCATCTCTTGATAAAATAATTAATACAAGAACCATTGTTGTCTTTAGCAAAATACGGTATGTAAAATTCCTATTGATGTATTTTAGTTTGCAGGTAAATACAAAAAGCAAGAACATTCTTTTATTTTACTAGATAGTCACACAAAATCAGAATTATAGATTCTCTAGCCAACTTTTCCAGCTCCATCTTTATTTCATTTATACCTTTTCTAAATTAAGATTTTATTAAAATACATGTTAATCACCTTCAGTATATTTCTATGTATGAATACTGTGTCTATGGATCAAATCAAAGTATACTACCCTCCTCCACTATACTCTTCCTAGTAGAGGTTATTCTGTTTATTTTGCTCTCATATTAAACTGTTTAGTTTCATATATGAAGGAGCATAAATTGCTTATCTTTGTGAGCATATATCTTGCTCACAAAGATAAGCAAATAAGAAATATCTTGCTTATTTCACATAGCAAAGTGTCATTGAGCTCCATCCATTTTGCTGCACATGACAGAATTTCCTTCCTGTTTTCTTTTAGTTGAACAGTATCACATTATGCCTATATGCCACATTTTCTTTATATCTTTCTCTGGGCAGCTAGGCTGATTCCATATTTAAGCTATTATGAGTAGTATCACACATCTTGAGGGCATGATGTCTTCATTTCCTTTAGCTATATACTCAGAAAAGGGACAACTGGGTCTTATGGTAGATCTATTTTTAATATTGGTTTATCATCCTGTTTTCCAACATGACTATACTAATTTACATTAATACCAACAGAGTATAGCAAAGGGTCTTTATGTGTATTATTGCTAGTATTTGCTATTTTTATTTAATTAGAAAATGCTGTCCTGGAAAGGTTTTTTGCATGATATTTAACTTAGTAATATAATAGAATGAGACCTAGGCTCTGTAGCTTCAAAGTCTTGCCTAGTCTTAGTTCCCTGATAGAAAATAATTAATATTGTATTCATTTATCAGTGTCTTGGGGCAAAAAGATTAGAAGTAGAGAAATCATTCTATTAAGGATTTTTGTTTTTTACATTCTTACAGAAATGTTTGCTTTGTGTTATCAAATATTCTCTTATAAAATAAATGAGGAACAAAATTAAAAATAAACAGAGTGGCTCAGTCTTCAGAAGCTGAAAGATTATTCACTGCTAGATGCATATAAAATCTACTGTCACTGGAGGCAGTAAAGAGAGGAAATTTAAGATGATTGTGGAAAATTAAGAAAGTCCTCACATGTCCCCTCTTACATATTTTCTAAAATCACATATAATAAATTTTCTTTGAAGATGAAATTGTGTAAGTCACCTTTGGCAAGGCAATTTACCTCTATTCAGTTGTAATCACTAGAAGCTCAAAATGAATAAACATTACTAGTAATATTGCATTTATTTTTCACTTGCAGATGGCCAGTGTTCTCCTGAAATTATGCTATTGTACTTAATCAATATGCTCTGATTTTAAAAGAGAGCTCCTTTCTTCTGTGATAGGCTAAGAAAAGCCAAATTATAAGAATTTTAGTGTTTTTTCTGGTTTGACCCACTTTATTTTCTGGCAGATGATGCAAGTAAAGACATTTAGTGAGCTTATGATTCAAATGCAATTTAGTCAATTTTACTCTATGACTGATCTTTAACAAATGACATGTAATGATCCAGGCTGCTCCATCAAATGATTATCTGTCTACTCTGTAGCCATAGCTTTGGACTGTTGCCCTGGGAAGGTTTTCACAGGAGTGAGGAGCTCCTTTCTTTAGGTTCAGAGGGACAACTCCCAGCAAAAACTTGTTTTCATGATACATTCACTCTCATTAATTTGTTTCATTCCCATTTTCCTTTATTTGAAAATAGCCCTTATTTAAATAACCATCCCAAGTTGCCCAAGTAGAATAACTGAAATGGGAACGAAGTTATAAGTATAGGGTGACAGAACTGTACACTCTTGAGACAGTTTTGAAATTTGTCAGGGGGGTTATATATTTTAATATTTAGGGAAATAGCTGTTTATTTTTTCTTCAATCCTAAAATAAAACCAGGCCTAAACTTAGGCAGAATTGATGATTTGTTATTATGTAAATTAAATAACTTAAACATTGGATCAAAATAAGTTTTTACACCCTGTTTATAATTTTATCCTCTTTCCCACAGATAGGGTTCACCGAGTACTTTGTCATTTAAGGAGTTACTAAAGAAGTACAGTCTGAGCATAGACTTCAGGTAAAAATATGATGGGAGTAAAAGAATGATGGTCTGTAGAGAATCATTTGTAGGATGCATGAGCATGTCTTTACACATAAAAAGAGATGAGAAAGGGTAGCAAATGCAAATTAGATATGGCTGACTAATCACATGACAGTGCCGTCAAGCAGGAGAAGTTATCAAGCTGACATTGCTGGCAACACTCAAATCCTGAAGCATCATCTGCTTGCATATTCCCCTGGATTCTGAATTCTCATGACTAATGTCTCCCACTCCACAAACTGCAGAGGATGACTTCGGATAACTTGAGTTGGAAATATGCCATTAAACAAAGCAAAATAAAACGAAACACCAGGTTCCTTTGCATTTCAAAGTATGATTTATTGCCTGTCACTCCCCAGAAGACCAACTGACGCTGCGAGTGTACCTGGAACAGTTCCTTTGGTGGCTTCTCTCCCTTATTTTTCTGCTACTTTCAGACTCTTAATTAGTTTCTTTGGAGAGAACTTTAGGGAATTCTGTGTACAAATACTTCATCTTAAGGTTTGCTTCTGTAAAGCACAGCCTTAGATAGAGACACAGGAGAGATGGGAAAGATGCAGCTTGTTTGCAATAGAAGTATTGGGAATCCAAAGTCATAGCAAATAAATCTGTGAAATTCTAGTAGAGACATTCATGACATTTAAAATATTGTTCCCATTACTAATAGAAGGATTTAGGAACTTCTTTAAAACTTAGTAGTAATTTAGAAAATTGAATTCTTGACAAAGGTTAGGAAATTTGTTACAAGAAGGTAAAGTGCTGCCACATATAGACATAACTTAGACCATAAGAGGGGCAGAGGGCAGTGACAAAGTGTGGTGCAGCACCAGGGAGTGGAATTTCCCAGAAGGCAATGGTGCAACCAGGAAGAAGTGGAAGATGGGACATTCAGAGATGGCACAAGCCAATGCAGAAGAATGCAAAAGCTCTCAAGAAATTTTTGCCTTATGATTTCCTTTTCAAATGATTTTATTTTAAATAGAAGCATGGTCAGTAAAAATGATAGGGAAGTTCAAACAAGGTGATAGGAAATTAAAAATGGTTATTATATTGCATGCTCTTATCTTCAAAGTAGTTGCTCAGATTACCAGATACAAACATGCCAAACTGATCAAACAATACAAAGACTATTCCTTTTAATGAGCTAATAGAAATTACAATCACCTTAGCTATCTTGTGTATAAATCTCATGTATGAGTGAAATAAACCAGGCTCACATGTGTAAACATCACGTTGTCTTCCTAGTGTAGGAAACAGAAAGAGTAAATGGTACAAGAGATATTGTGAAAGGGAAATAATCTGCTCAAAAGGAAAGAATAACAGGTGGGAGACAGGAGAAAAGCATTAGTGTTTCTAAAACCTCCTCTATAACCATACAAAGAATATCTACTCTTAAAAGTACTTTTCAACAATATTCTAAGGTCTCAAATATTTGTTCATGAAAGACAGGCCACGAACTGAGATTGAGGTGAAATAGAAAAAAAAAAAACAACAACTAGAGAATTGTAGTTAAACCATTTTTTTCTTTTTCCTCTCTTCAGTCCAAACTTCCATGAATAGACTGTACTTTATTTTGTGAATAATAGTTCTTGATCCTTTAGAACTATTCATCTTATTCATTACTCAGATGAACAAGTCACTGATTGTAAATAAATCATATGTATATATATACATATGAGAATATATATGTATATATATATTTATATATATACATATTCTCTTTTTCACAGAGCTATCTTCAGATTACGTTTATTTCACTTACAACACAGGTTGCAAAAGAAACAAAAGGTTATCACCTTGTATTCAACTCTTGCCACAATCAGATTCTGGACTCTTGTATGTAGAATCTCAGAAATTACTGCATCAGCTCTTCTATTTTGTTTTATTCAGTATGTGACACAACAAGAGTCTCATCTCTGCAGAGAAAATATTGGTGGGTAGAGATTTTGAAATGTACTTAGCTCACATAACTGAAAATGTCATCATATCCTATGTCTAGAGTGCTGGCTAAGGAAAAATTGGACAACATGGTAAACAAAATTCTGCCACTCATTGGCCTTAGACAACTTACTTAGACTCTAAAGCCTCTTTTCCCGTCTGTATGTATGTTTTTTCTTACAGTAGTAGATCCTTGTCTGCATGGAATATATGCAAACAGCTCTAAAGAATGTCTGAAATTGGGATACTGCTGAACAATTTGAGTATTCTTTTCCTATATTTACATGCATATAATAAAGCTTTATTAACAAGGTAGCCAAATAAAATATTAACAATGACTAATAAGAGTAATTGTACTACATAACAGTATAAGTTATGTGAGTGTGGCTTCCTTCACAAATCCTTTAAAATATATTTTATTTTTATTTTTCAAATTTATGGGGTATAGTGTGATAAATTGTATGATATGTACGCAGTAATTGAAACAGAACATTTCAAATCTTCATTGTCTTAAACATTAAACTTTTATTAATATTTAATAATGATACATACCTATTGAGTGCCATGTAATTTTCCGTGTGTGTGTGTGTGTGTGTATGTTTGTAACCAGGAACTGTGACTGTTTTCACTTAAGAGGAAATACTTCTTGGATTTTTTTTGGCACATTCAAATTTTCAGTGTCATTCTTTTGCCTTGCAGATATTAAGTAAAATAAGAGTAACTTGAACTTGGGCACTGTTATAACAAGACAGTTGAGACGATAAACTGAGCTACCAAGCAGCTGAGGATGGTGTTGATACACAAAGGAATGCTCTGCTTCCAGTGGGGCAGAGTAGAATACCCAAAGATGCCATCACACTGCTCAGAGTGAAACAAAAGCTTACGGATTATTTACTTCAGGGTTTTTCTGTTTAATGATTTTAAAGGAGTAGGTGGGCTTAGGGCTTAGGTAACTGAAATGGCAGTAAGTGAAACTACGTGGAGGGAGTTATAGGGGAAGCAAAGATTGCCTGTTTTTTTCTAATGTTGTGGTCTGAATGTTTGTGTCACTGAAATCTCATCTCTGAAGTGAAAATATTGCCGGGTAGAGATTTTGGAAGGTACTTAGTTCACTAGGCGGGGTCCTCATGAATGTTAGTTCCTTTGTAATAGGGATCGGGGGAATGAATACTCAGTACCTGTCGGCATGGGGCAATATGAGAGCTGTGGTGGTCTGGAAGTGGACCTTTCCAGACGCTGAGCTTCCTGGTGTCTTCCTCTTGGACTTCTACGACTATGGAGCTGTGAGGATGAATTGCTATTGTTTGGAATCCATGCAGTTTAATGTACTTTGCTTATAGTAAACGACACTGAACTACACACTTAACTTGCAGTGTCCATATGAATATAAACTTGTGGTAATAGAGAGGAAAAGACAAATACCAGTATTTGTACAAATATTCATTACTGTGAACTGAAAACATTGAATCTTTCATGCATTTTTATAATCAGAGAAATAATGTTATTATTATTTTCTTTTATTTCCATGTATATATTTTCATCTTACCTTTTTTTTGACATCTACAGTCACATTTCCACTTCACACCTTTTATTTATGAGATTAGGTCTGTGTTGGTCTTGAACTCTTCCACTCAAGGTGTCCTCCTCCCACGGCTTTCTGAGTAACTCATATTATAAGCATACAGTGCTAAGACTGGCTTCATGGCATTTTATAAGTGGAAAAAATAATGAGCTCTAGGAGGCCTGTGATTTCAGAATTGCTAGATTTTAAATGTGTAATTCTCGTAGGTACTATAAAAATTATTTATCTGAAGCTCCAAAGTATTGTTCTTGGGTGCTGGTGCCAAAGAATACTGCGAAGTCATCACAGTGGTGCTGCAAGTCATCGTTCTTATTCATTACATGGTACTGTGAACTTGTTTAAAACTACTAGAGCCTGAAAATTATGTCTGCCCTTTTTCTATGATAAGCATCTGCACAGCTCCAGTACGTGGCTCCACCTTGATCATATCATCAGGACATATGGATGAGAGAGTAAAAGGAGCTACACTGAAGTTCTCTCTGGCCAAAGATCCAATTACTTTAATTGTTCAAATATTCTTCAAAGCAATTCTCTGGAGCCTTTGACTCACAAGCATACATGAAAGTAAACATTATTTCAACTACCCAACACACTATTTTGGAAACATTTAATGCAATTTGTATTTGTAGATTTTCACAAACTGTTTCACTTCATCATTTTCAGTCTCATACAGTGTAAAGAATTTAATAATAGTCTTGTGATGGTGGATCAGCAAAATTACCTGGAGCTATTTAATTCCCCTAATTCTGATTACATAAGTAAATAGACATGCATTATCCTAGGTACTTATTTAAAGTCTGATATAATGTCCAGAAAATGATAGTGGCAAAGAAATTTCTGTCTTTTATATCAAGCTACACACTCACTTCCAGAAAAGTAAATGACAAGTATGTAAGCCCTGAAAACATAATTATTGATACATTTCATGCAGGTTGAGGTCTAAAGTCTTTTTTAGTAGTTTCTTGTAACAAAATTTGAATGATTTTACACTTTTATATAAATATTTATTAGAAAAATATGCCTGTTGAATTTATTGTAAGGACTGTTTTTCATGATTTAATGAAAGCTATGCATTAAACATGATGAATTTAATTTGTTAGAGATTATCAATGAGTGCCAGTAGACTGCTGCCTAATGGTTACCACTATCTTTTATTCATAAATTTCAGCATATATAGAAAAGCATTGGTGATATGTAACAAAGTGAGTTCTGTGTATATATAAATAAAATAACAGTCCTAAATTAATTACAAATATAATAGCAAAAGGATCAGATGAGTAAGTAATTTCTGGGCAAAAATGAAATACAAACTGACTTTTGTGCATGTAGTTTTCATATACATTCATTCAACTAAGGGCCGGCAGTATAGCTCAGCGGACTAAGCGCTTGCTTAGGTAAACGCAGGGACCAGTGTTCCATCCTTGGTTCCCCAAGCCGCGCCGGCCCCGCCTTCGGATACACAATCTGGGCGTGGTGGCGCAGGCCTGTAATCCCAGCACATGGGAGGCCAAAAGCAGGACGATCACTATGAATGTGGGCTACATACATAGTGAGACCCTGCACCAAAAAATAGAAAAAAGCAAAACATTCAGTGTTAAAAATTGAGTCTTTACTAAACATGTACAAGTTACTTTCCTAAGTATTATGACCTCAGCAATACAGTTTAATACCAGAATTTACATTGCATTAAGTATTACAAGTAATAAAAGACTGACTTAAAATATTATATGGTAGGCTATGAATACATTACTTGCAAATAGTGTACCATTTTATATCAGGGGTTTGGTTTTCCTGCATCTGTGGAGGAGTCCTGGAGCCAATTCTCTGTAGACAGTGAGTAATAGCTGTAATTAGCACAGTTTGAAATTTCTCCTGAACCTGAATTTCTTGAAACATAGGCAAAACAGGTAATGTGATATGATACATAGTTGTCAGAGGGAGTGCAGTATATGCTTGCGTAAAAATCAACAGAAAGATATGCTTCCTTTGAACTAAACTGGATGAGAAGTTTATGTGAATTTAAACTTGAGAAAAATGGTGATATATTGGACAAAGAGTTTCTAAAAGGACAATTAAATTGCTGAATTTAAAGTCACAGTGATGCTTACTACATCATATTGCATAAAAAACATTGTTTTAAAGAAATGAGAACTTTTGGCCCAGGTGTTTTGTTTCTCATAAATTATTATGAAACACATTATGGACAATATAAAGGAAAATTAACATTCATTTGGTTACAACATTCAAATATTAGATAACGTGTCAATATTAGATAATGTGAGATTTTATTGATACTGTTTTCATTATTCATGGTGTGTTTTTATGTATCATGTTAAATATATCAAATATGAGAACTCATATTTGTATAACATTTTAAGTGCAAAACATATATTATTCCTCAAATAATCTAAATAATTAAATATAAGAATAACCTTCAAATGTCAGTATCGAATCCTTACAATACTTTCCCAAACATTTTGGTACTAAATGACATTGCTGAATGTATCACAATGAATGCTTTATTCTAGAAAGAAAAAGCAAGAGAATAGCAGTATCAGCTTCCCAAACCCCTGATATAAAATGATACATTATTTGCAAGTAATGTATTCATATCCTACCATATAATATTTTAAGTCAGTCTTTTATTACTTGTAATACTTAATGCAATGTAAATTCTGGTATTAAACTGTATTGCTGAGGTCATAATACTTAGGAAAGTAACTTGTACATGTTTAGTAAAGATTCAATTTTTAACACAATGTTTTGGACTCTTAGTTGAATGAATGTAAACTACATGCACAAAAGTCAGTTTGTATTTCATTTTTGCCTAGAAATTACTACTCATCTGATCCTTTTGCTATTATATTTGTAATTAATTTAGGACTGTTATTTATATATACACAGAACTCACTTTGTTACATATCACCAATGAGCTGTATTAATATTGTTAAACATCTACTTCAATCAATTATAAAAGTAGATTTTCTTAGGGATATAAATACATTTTAACATAGAAATATTTTATTATGAGACTTATTTCATAGTTCAAAATGCAAAGCTGGGGAACCTAGCTTGCAAAAGAGATAATCAGAACTTCTCAAAATACCAACCAGTGCTCATTAACTTGCAAAATAGAAAATTCAAGGAAAGGTGGATAAGCATTAATGGATTTATTTGTAGATTATGGTTAGGGCATCATGAGTACTGCAGTACCTCACCCCATGGAGTAGAGCCAGCTCTTCTTCTTTCCCATCACAGCAATTGGGAGGGGCCCTTTGTGTAGCAATGGTGGATTGTGCCAGTCTTGAACATGAAAAACCTAAAATTCAATACACTGCAGGAAGCAAACGGAGACAACAAATTGAAGAATTGGGCCTGAGAAATAGGAATTGTTGGTAACCCTAATAATCCTGGAAGCTGATAATCATTATAAGATTATTATACTAATTTTGTGTGTGTGTGTGTGTGTGTGTGTACTTATATCTGTGTAAGGATTCTGAGGGATTTGGTCAGGACACTCCAGCAGAGAGTTACCAGAGATGGACAGCAGGGGTGAGAGGTAGAAACCTCCCAGGAAAGCACCAACCTAGAGCAGCCTCAATGACATCCATTTTAGGAATGAACTAGGGTGGAAGGATTGCTCTCTCACCTCAAGCTCCTCATCCCGCTCATGTTATTCACAGAAAACACTTCCAGAAGCAGTGAATAAATAAAAGCCATTTGAGGAAGGAAACACACATATATTGGCTGAATCTGTCTGCTCTGTCCTGCCTGCTCTGTAACAGACAGCATAGCAGAGCAGAATTAATGTGACATTTAGGGGTACAAGAAAAAGCAAAACTGTGCAGCACAAAAGAGCACTGCAAAGAGACTACATATGCTCTAGTAGCCCCATTTTTTTTTTATCTAATCATGGGTGTTCATAGATTATGCTAAAAGTTGAACATATAATCATCATTTCATGTACTACTGGGAAGAGTATTTATACATAACATATGATTTCTTTAATGCCAGAAGGTTCTCATATTTCATCTTATAACTCTCATTACTTTTTTCAACAAGCTTAATATTAAAGGGCAAAAATTATAAAACCCAGTTGAACATGGTGGCATATGCCTGTAACCTCAGCTTATGGGGGGCTGAAGCAGGAAGATGGTTGTATGTTTGAGGTCAGCTTGGCCCACATGATGAGTCCAAAGCCTGCTTCATCTACGTAGTGCAACCTTGCCTCAAAAAATTATAAGACTTATTAACTTTAAAAGATTTATGGACTTATTATTAGGTTTAAAACATTTAAAAACTTATCATCTATGGAAAAAGTCATTTTTAACAAAGACATTTCATGAAATCAATTTGTGTATCTTAAAGGCATTTTTTAGAGAAGGCTAACCACCAAGACTGAACTAGTACAATAAGCTGCATTAATACCATATATAATAACATGAAAAAATTGACAAGTATATGTTGTGTGTGCTAAAATTTTAATCATCATGAATTAAAAGGATTATTAACTACAATTATAACCTGTAAAAATTTTTACTATAAACTTGAACTTTAATAGAGAAGGGTTTTCCACAACATAAAAGAGATGATAACATCTCAGTTAAACAAATGAACAAGCATATACAAATACAGACTTGAATAGAAATCTTCCAACCATCACAAAATGGAAGTACAGATTAAATTATGGTTATATTTCAACAAATATGAGATACAAAGTTACATTTCTTTGAGTAATTCCTTCCTTCCTTCCTTCCTTCCTTCCTTCCTTCCTTCCTTCCTTCCTTCCTTCCTTCCTTCCTTCTCATCTTCCAACACTGAGTGTTGCTCTAGGCTTGCATTAATGGACTATATCATGTTTTCTGTTTACATGGATCCTATGTGTGAAAGAGAAAGAAGAAACTAACATATATAAGTATGACAGAAAAATTGTATTAGTATGACAAAGAATATAACATCCGTAAAGAAAGGATGTTCACTATTAAGAGTCAAAACTAAATTAAAATTTAAAATAGAACTTAAATTTTTCTACTGTGAAATTGACAAAGATTCAGAACTGTGATAATTCAGTGCTAGACATTAACAAAAGCGTTTTAACATACAGGCTGTTTTATGCGTTGCTATTGAAAATGTTAATTTGGCTCTATTACCATATTTCTAGAAATCAGTTTGGCACTATGCTTAATGCTCTGTATAAAATATTACCTCAATGCTTTTTAAGTAACTAAGCTAAGAGTATAATCATTTGTGAACTACTATTTGCATAAAGTAATGCATTAAGGTTTGGCAAAAATTTATGTTTGTGAAAATTGGATCTAGGTCATACAGCAAACTATTGATAAATTGTAGATAATTTACAGATTTATTTCTAGATAAAAATTAACTCAAAATTTTACATAGAATAATTTATCTGGTTTATAATTTAAATATATAATCACCTGCATATTTAAGAAGCTTTGAGGGAAATAAACAGGTAATATAATTCCTAGGTGCTAAGAAAGGTTTTGTCTGAATGACAAGTATAATAGTGGATGTGAGGGCCAGCCAAATATCTCAGCAGATTAAAGCACCTGCAAGCAGGAGCAGGGGCCAGGGGTTCGATCCCCTGGGCCTGCTGTGTCAGCTCTGCCCAAGTGGTGCACTGAGATGGCAATTGAGACTGGGCATTGTGGTGTATGCCTGTAATCCCAGGTCTTGGGAGGCTGTTAACAGGAGAATCACTACAAGTCTGATCTAGTAGTGACAGCCTGAATACCCTGTAGACTCTTCCCTAAAATACAAAAGAAAAAAAAATAGTAGAGGTGATAAATTTTTCTCTATTAAATTTTTTTTTTGTATTAGGGATGACAGTTAGGGACACTTTACCTCTGAGCTACATTCCCAGCCCTTTGTGTTTTGTATTTTGAGCTAGTTCTTGTTAAATTGCCCAAACTGGTCTTGAAATTTGATCTTCCTTTGTCAACATCCCCAATAGCTGGGATTACAGTTTTGTGTAACTATCAAATTTATTTTAAAATGCTTAGAAATGCTTATTTTTAAATACTTTATGCTTTATTGTTTTCACTTTTTTTCAGGACTGTACTTGAAATTTATAAATAATAATTATAGAGTCTTTTCATTCCTCTGGGAGAGAAGATTGATGACAACTGGGATACAAGTTTGAAGTACTAGTACTGAATAAATCCTTTATATATTCGATTTAACCAATGCATTTTGTTTTCTGTGCTAGAACAATCCTTTCAACTTTCACAGGTTCAAAGTCTCCATCTTCAAATATCATTTATGTATGAATTGGGATTTGTTTTTTAACACCCATCCTGTTAAGGAATGCAATTGCTGTTTGGATCTGAAGTGTTTCTTCCAAAAGTGTGTTTGGGGGGTGATTAGAGCACAGTGCACTATGCTTCTCAGGAGATTCACCCACTAATAAGCTCAGCAGCTAAGGGTGCTGTTAGGAAATGGAATCTCATTGAAGGTGGGTCCTGGAAAGTATGATCCAGAAAGGAGGGTTTCCAGGATCACTCTAGGATCCAGGATTAGTTCTCTGTTTCCTGGCTAGAATGACACATTTTTTTTTCTTCCACACTCTTGCACCATGCTGTTTCTGTCTTGGAGTCAGCTAAAAGGAGACTGAAAGCATGCAGCCAAAAAAACTCTCTTCTTTTAAATTGTAGGTCTTTGGCATTGTGTCCAAGCAACAAAAAAGAGATCATAGTAAGTATCTGGCACCTGGTACATAACACATGAGAATTTATTAAATAGTGTCACTCATTGCTTACTGAAAGGATACATTCTGAGAAAGACATTGTTAGGTGATTTTATCATGTGAACATCATTGGGTGTACTTATTCCCACAAACTAAGATGATCACCTTGATAGTTGGCAATATATTTTATAGAATCATGTTTCATGTTGTATATGTGACCTGCCATGGGCCAAAACATTATAATACTATAATATGAAAGGAATCCTCTAATGAAAATATTGAATGAAAGAAGGTTTTTATAAGCCAATGGGATAACTTTATGAGATAAAATGGTTAAAGTAGAGAGCTGTCAATTTGCAAAGAAAGGGATAGCTTATTAATTGCCTGTTTTTATTATACATTTAAGAAATATTTCAAACAAGTAAGCCTGGATGTCCACACCAAAAAATTGTATGTAAATGTTCATGGTAACATTCTTCACAGTATCAAGAATATTGAAAGAAAACAGGCCAAATGATAAAAGAGCATGATATGGTATATTCATTCCATGAGATATTAACTGGGCATGAATGATGAGTATATTAGTAACATATACCACAACTTTGGGTGAAACATCGAATAAGTCATGGAATTTCACATATTTATGTGATTTTATTCATATGAAAGTACGAAACAAAGAAATCTACAGAAACAAAAGAGATAGTGGGTACTCAGTGATTGCAAAGCAGACTAGTGAGAAGTAAAGGACACGGGTACATTTAGTAATGAAAATGTTTTTAAATTCACTGTTGTAGTGGTTATACATATATACATGAATACATTAAAATTACCCTGAATTGCACTACTTTATTGCATGGCTGTGTAATTCAATTGCAATGAAGCTGTTTTAAAATAAAGGCAAAATGGAAGTGTTCCCAATAACCAAAATGTTCAAGAAGACTCAAATTAGTACCATTTCTTGCTTTCCTACACTTCTCAAACTCAAAAACTGGTCTAAATTCAGAAATTTTAAATAAAAATTTGTCTTCAAAGAACAATTAGAAAGTTGTCCTGTAACACTGGAAAAATGTGGCTCACAGGTACAGAGATGTAATTTTTTTTTTTTTTTTTTGTCTTTTTGAGACAGGGTCTCACTATGCAGTTCAGGCTGGCCTTAAGTTCACTTTGTAGCTCAGGCTGGTCTTGAACTCACAACAATCCTCCTGCCTCAGCCTCCCGAGTGCTGGGATTACAGGCATGCGCCACCACGCCCGGCTCAGAGATGTAAATTTTTAAGAGAAGATGAAAAGTATTTAGTTCAGATATTTATTAATTTTCAGCTCCTTGACCTCACAGAGCTAAGTAAATTATAGCTCACTTACAGTGGGGATTTGGTTATGACTATGATTCACAAGCATTCAATACTAACAATAGACATGATCAACAATTTAATTTTGTTAATTTTTTAAAG
The DNA here is from genome assembly GCA_004027165.1 of Ctenomys sociabilis. Taxonomy (NCBI): domain Eukaryota; kingdom Metazoa; phylum Chordata; class Mammalia; order Rodentia; family Ctenomyidae; genus Ctenomys; species Ctenomys sociabilis. The sequence goes on from PVKA01012868.1 coordinate 23,649, forward strand.
AATGCATGAGGCCAATCTAGAAATCCAAATCACCTTGACAGCGGACAGGAGACTATATCAGATATAAGCAGTTGACCATGACATATTTGTGCACTATGTCCCCAGTGCCTGGTGCATCTACCCTTCCTCTTCATGTTCACACCTCTTCAGACACTTTCCTATTTACTTAGTTCATTGCAATGTTTCTTTCCCTAGCATTGCTCCTGGCTTCTCAGACACTTATGTGTGGTAGAGCTTTGTGTTTTAATTGCACCATGTCTACAGAGCTGTCTCCAGCTATCTAGTTTTGTTCATTCATTTATTATTCATTGATCTTCGACATCTAGGAAGTGCTCCCTTGGAAAAGAAGCCAAGTCCTTCTGCTTATACTTATCTTTAATCACTGTCTGTAGGAATAAAGTTTTGAGATGCAAACTTCTTAAGAGTAGGGAATGAAGAAAGTAGCCTGACTCACCAAAGATAATGAGAACATAACTGACTAAAAATTAAATGACTTAATCAACAGAAAACCTAAACATAGGGGCCAGGATGATGGCTCAGTGGAAAAAGCGCTTCCTTGGCAAATGCAAGGGCCTGAGTTCACAAAAAACTCAGTTCCCCGGTTCCACAAAAAAAAAAAAAAAAAAAAAAAGACTAAAACATAAAGAAAAATAACAACCCATTGCTTTTGTTCTTCAGCCCTTCACAAGACCTTTTTAAAACATAGGTCAAGTCAGAACACTCAAGAACCAATACCAGTGACAGGGACTTTTCTCCAGTACATGACAGACCCTCTCCACTTTTCCATCCTCTGCCACTGCTCATCAACCTGAAAACATCAGTTGTGGGAAAGTGATCCCCAGTTCCTGAATTCTTCTCTTTCACAGTCCTTATCTTTCAATTTCCCCTTTTTTCTTTCTCCCAGAAAACTTCTTTGTATTTCAAATTTCAGTTCAGGTCCAAAGAAATAGCTTAGCGTAAGTGCATACCTAGCAAGTGCAAGGTCCTGTGTTCAAACCTGGGTACAAAAAAAAAAAAAAAATCAAATTTCAATTCAGAATTGGCTCTTCCAGAAATGTTTCCTTAGCTCCTTCATTTTTACCATAAATAAAATTCAGCACTGCTCCCTAGCTGGGGAGATGGCTCAGTGGAATAAGTACTTCCCTGGAATAAGTGCTTCCCTGGAAAGGGCAAGGGCCTGAGTTCAATCCCTGGTTCCACCAAAAAGAGAGAGCAAGAGAGAGAGAGAGAGAGAGAGAGAGAGAGATAAAGCACTGCTTTCTAGGTTTATGTTGGATGTTTTGTCTACTTGTCTTTTAGCATTTTGAATTTTAATTACAATTATACTTCCTAACACAATGGAGAGTTCACCATTACCAGAGATTTTATTGTTCTTCTTTGAAGTGGAATCTTTAATTATCATTACTCCACAAGTGTTGGATTATGATCATTGGAAGGAAGAACAAACAAACGAATGAATGAATAAACAAAAGCATAAATAAAAAACTAACTTTTGAAATATTATTCATATATTAGATAATATATTTCTTATACTTACATTGTATTACATGAATTAAGTATCAATTGTCATTAGAACACAAAAATTGAATTGAAAACAAAGAATAAGAAAAGAATGTTGAGAACTGAGAGCAAAAGACTAGAATTTCTGACTTTGAGGGGACTACACTATGTTGAAAGACCTGAACTAACTCAACAGCATTTGGTGGACATGGAAGCTATGGCGTGCACATTGCAGAGGATTGAGAAATGAAAATAACTCAAGAAATGGCACATTGTTGCTATTTGGATTTTAATATTTCTTTATTCACTGGAAAACAATCTTTATGAAGATTTTCTTGAAGAATTACATTTTCTTCAATCACTATTAACTGCGTTTTCATCAAATGGAAGTACTTATTACCAATGAATTAATGTCACTTTGGGAGCATTTACTTCCCAGATCAATTTTTATTCAGGAATTGCAGTCTCTGGATCAAATTAATATAGATTTACCATTAATTAGATCAACAGAGTCATTTCACTCAGTCTCTAGAGATGTTGCAGACTGGTTAATAACCTTTCGTATAAAGAACTAATTTTAATAAGTTTAAAGATTGCATATTTATAAAGTGAATGAAACTTTAGAACCTATCACTACCTATTTTATAACTAAGTTAGAAAACATGAGCATAAAAGTTGAAATAATTTCTTTAAAATGATTATGATTATTGGGTCCAAGCCAACCCCTGGCCTGGTATGAGTGTGCGAACTGATAACCATGCCTGAGACCCCTATCCAGGCAGACACCAGGCCCTGTGCTAAGCCTCCTGTGGAACCTTACAACATAACTCCCTGCAGAGAGTCTAGGAGCCAGACCCAGTCAGCTAATCCAGGAACTGAGCACCTTGCCAGAGTGGCACAGTGGATCCAGCTCTACAAACTGCAGCAGGAAGAAGCTAAGCTCAACAGCCAGACTAAAGCCAGGCACATCTGGACAATTTCAAAGTTGGTATATCTGAACCAGTAAGCTGACACGCTTTGCTGGAGCCAGATCTATGACAGTGTCCTCTCTCTTATACTCTTGATCTACAAAGAGGACAACAGGTAACCAGGTGAACGAGTCTGCATGGAAGACCCCAGGTACATCATCGGGAGGTGATTAAACAGAATTTGAAGAACTAAATTAAGTACAAATTCTAAATTTGATATCTGCTTAGCGGCACAGACATAATGCTTGCTCTACCTGTCAAAAATATAAACCCATTAGTTAAAAAATTTGTCAACTCTCAGCTATTAATACCCATTACTAGTGTCCCAATATATAGTTCTGTAAATAAAAAACTAAAACTGGCTTAACCGTGTAATCACTTGGATAAGAATTCCAGCAGATGTTAATGCTACAACTGCACCAAAGCTCTAAACCAAAGGTTAGAGGACAGTGCTATACAAAATAACAAAGAGAAGGAGCAAAATACAAGGTAATGCTCTGAGCCAACTCGGGACAAATGCAGGAGACACTAGCACAGAAGAAATAGGTCCCTGGTTCTACCAAAAAGAGAAAAATAAAAAAAATGAAATAAAAAAGAAGTAGAGAATCTCACAGCTGAAATTTATGAATTAATAGCATCTGAAGGAAACAATTGGAGAAAGGTATAGAAGAAATCAGATCAGAAATAATATCTGAAATAAAAATGAAAGGATAACTATAATGAAAGAATAACTTCTAAAGAGTCACTGATTAAAAAAATAGAGAATAGAAAAATGATAGAATTCTTGAATGAAAAATATAGAAAAGAAATAGAAGCAGAGTCAAAGAGATATAGAGGAACACAAAATCTCAATCACAAGCTTGCCAAATTTTTTGAAAGTAAGTGGAGCTAAAGTTTCAGATCTTGAAACACCATCACAGCTAGGGAAAAGGTAAGAAAAGAACTCTTAAAAACAACTGGGATGCAAGAAAAAATAATTCATCATTTGTAAGACTATGCAAAGACAAACAACATGAGACTAATAGGCATTAATGAGAAAGGAGTCAAGGGGCGGGGAGATAGCTCAGAGGAGCAAATGCTTCCTTGACAAGCATAAGGCTCTGAGTTCAATCCCTGGTTCTGCCAAAAAAAAAAAAAAGAAAGGAGTCAATACAAATGATATAAAAAGAATATGGGCAGAAGTAATAAAAAAAATCTCAAATATGGGAAAACAATCTGACATTAAGGTAATCAAAGCACATAGAACTCTAAAAAACAACAACCCAATTAAAAATATACCCAGACATACAGTAGCCGAGATCCCAGAAATTCAATGCAAGAACAATACACCCAAAGCTGCTAGAAAAAAGAAACAGATCACACTTAAAGGAAAATCCACCAGAATAAAGGCAGACTTCTCTTCACAAAGCATGAAGTCAAGAAGAGCATAGACCATAGTACTTCAAGTCTTCTATGAAAACAAATTCCAGCCCACACTACTATACCCTGCAAAACTCTCTCTTTCAAGTTTGATGAAGTGAAATACTTCCATGACAAAGAATAACTAAAGAATTTCATGCTGACAGTCAACACAGACTACTAAAAGATATTCTAGAGAGAGAGCAAAATGACCAGAACTCCATGAAGAACAGAAAGAACACACAAATAGGGCAAACAATTAAACACAGGACAAAAAGGGATAAACAAAGGCAGATAAATAACATGTCAATTGTGTCAGTACATCTCAATAATAACTATCAGTGTAAATGGATTAATTCACCCTTTGAAAGAAATAAACTGGCACAGTGGATTAGCAAATTAAATCCAACAACATTCTGTATAAAAGAGACACAAGGGCCTGAGTTCAATCCCTGGTTCATCCAAAGAAAGGAAGAAAGAAAGAAAGAAAGAAAGAAAGAAAGAAAGAAAGAAAGAAAGAAAGAAAGAAAGAAAGAAAGAAAGAAAGAAAGAAAGAGAAAGACACTCAACTCATAAAGAAATTCATAGGCTGAAAGTAAAAAGGTGGAAAACCGTACTACATGACCCAGCACCTCAGAAAAAACTAGGGGGAGCAATTCTTTTGATACACACTCTGAACTTCAAAGCAAGAATGATCAAATGAAATTAAAAAGACTACTACAAAAGTGGGCACTCCACTGACATTCAACCAACCTAAGCGCTTGAACTCGACACCACAATCCAATACAGTCCAGCATTCCACAACCATAGTGAGTCATTCAAAGAAATTGTCGATCATAGCCATTCACAGCTAAGCTCAATATTATGGCCTCATGATGTATACTTCATCTTTATACTTTTCTGCTGGATGGTTAAGACCTAGGTAGATCAAGACTTATATACCAACACCAGAACTTTATATTTCCTATGTGGTCAGTGAAGTCCTCTCAGGGTTTATCTTGTAGTCCTGTACATTATTCTGTAGGTCCTTCGTCTGTCATCCATGTGGATGAGTCACAGCCAATGCTTGACCAGTTTGCTCTCTGTGAGAGCTTGAGAGAAATTTTTCTCTTCATGTGACTCTCTCCAGGCACACTTTAGAACTTCAATCTCTTTCCTCTGTGGCTCCATAATCTTCTTGTTCAGAAAATTTGGAGCTCACCTGAGTTTCATGATGTTGCAGTACAGGTTCTACTATGTCCTTGGAGTGCCCACTTTTGACAGGTGTGGACAAAGGAAGGGGTGTGGAAAGAGGGGATCATGGTGTGTGTATAGGCAGTGCAGTTGGGATGGATGGTGCTGTGCTTCTACGTGGTTCTATGAGAGGTGGGATCTGCACTGATGGTGGTTGGACAGGATATTGTGTCGGCTTCTAGTGCTGCGGTCATCCATTAGGAAAATAATTGTTGAACTTTTGATATAATTCAGATGTAAAAATGTGGGATCGGTAGGCAGCTGAACTCTTAATTCACTGATAAGAGATATCTGCTAGGATAGTGTCTGTGGGTATAATGTCATGCATGCACCTTGTACAATACCAAAACGTTATGAAAACAGTTTGCAATGTATTAATTTATCGAATCTGTATGATTAAGGTGTCTTGAAACTGTCTGATTGACATTTGTACTTCAATAAAATAAAAAAATAGAAAAAAAATAAATAAACATTAGAAGTTGCAGTTAAAAAAAAAGGCTACTACATACTGGTTAGGGGAAAAAACAAGATGAAAGGTAACACTCATGAATATGTACGCACTAAACACCAAAGCTCCCGATTATATGAGACAAATCTTAATCGAATTGAAAAATGCAATATCCAATCTCATGGTCTTGACAGGAGATCTTATCATCCCCTTATCACAAAAAATGATAGGTCGTGCAGACAAAACATTAGCAAAATAAGCAGCAGAACTGAACCAGAACTTGAAAGAAATGGACCTGGTAGACATATACAGAGTGCTCCCCACAACCTCTGCTGAATACACTTTTTTTCAGCTGCACAAGGGACATTTCTAAAATAAACCACATATTAGTCCATAGGTCATGCATAACTACATGTAAGAAAACAGAAATTAAACCATGCAAGTGCTAAGGAGATGGCTCAGTAGAATAAGCACTTCCCAGGTTCTGAAAAAAAAAAAAAAGACAGAAATTGTCCCATTTATATTATCTGACCACAGTGCAATGAAACAAGAAATACATGACAAAAAGAAACCAGAAAAACCCCATAAATACATGGAAATTAATCAGTATCCTACTTAGCAACCAATGGGTTACAGATGAAATTAAATAAGAAATTAAACTATATCTACAATTCAATGAAAACTCAACCATGACATATTGCAAATTATGGGATTCAATGAAAGCAGTTCTTACAGGGAAATTTATAGCTGTGAATTCACACATAAGCAAAACACAATGGGAACGAATAAATACCCTGATGCTGAAATTCAAATATGTAGAAAAGGAAGAGTAAAACAACCCAAAGCCCAAAGATGGGAGGAAGTTATAAGTTAGAGCACAAATTAATTCAATCAAGATGAAGAAAACAACTCAAAGAACTAATGAAAAGAAAAGCTGGTTTTTAAATAAAATTAAAAAGCCCCTTTCTAACTTCATCAAAAAGAGAAAAGAAAAACTCAAATGCAAACAAAATGAATGAATAGGATGAAATTACCACAGACCCACTGGAAATTCAGAAGACCATAAATAGCTAATTTGAGAATATGCTTAAAGAATACAAAACACAGAAAAATAGATTCATAGCAAGGTACAAATTACCAAAACTAAATCAAAAAGATATAAGAGCTCTCAATAACCCAATGACAGCCAATGAAATTCAAAATGTACTAAAATAAAAAAAAATTTTAAAAAATGAACTAAAAAAAAGTCCAGGTCCTGATAAATTAGCAGCTGAATTCTACAAGAAATTTACAGAAGATATAACCCCTCTGGTCCTCAGACTCTTCAATAAGAGGCTGGGGAGATGGCTCAGTGAAATAATTCCCATCCCTGGGAAGTACAAGGGCCTGAGTTCAATCCCCAGTTCTAAAAAAAAAAAGAAAGAAAGAAAGAAAGAAAGAAAGAAAGAAAGAAAGAAAGAAAGAAGAAAAAGAAAAGAAAAAAAACTTCTTCGATGAAATTGGAAAGGAAGCAATCCCCCTAAAATCATTCCTGGATACTAAAGGCAAGGAAAGACAAAACTGAAAAAGTAACTACAGCCAAAACTCCCTCATGAACATAGCTGCAAAAATCGTCAATAAAATCCAAGCAAATAGAATACAGCAAATCATCAAGAAGATTATATGGGTAATATTCATCCCAGGGATACAAGGATAGTACAATGTATGCATATCTATAAGTGTAATACATCATATCAATAGACCCAGATCCAAAACCAACATGATCATCTCAATTGATGCACAAAAGGCTCTTGACAAAGTCCCACACACATTTATGTTCAAAGTCCCACAGAAAAAAGGAATTTATAGCCTCTACTTCAATCTGAAAAAAAAGCCATCTATGACAACCCAATAGCTAAAATAATTCTAAATGGGGAAAAACTGAAATATTTTACTCTCAGATCTGAGACATGACAAGGATTTCCTCCTTCACCACTACTGTTCAACATAGTTCTGGAACCATTAGCTAGAGCCATTAGACAAGAGAGAAATAAAAGAAATAAGAATAGGTAAAGAAGAAGATAAACTATAATTATTTGCAGATGACATGATACTTTACTTGAAAGACCCAAAAAAACTCCACCAAGAAGCTACTAGAATTAACACACAGATTCAGTAGCATAGCAGGATACAAAAGCAGTACCCAAAAGTCAATAGAATTCCTCCACACAGTTAGCAAACACACTGAGAGAGAAATTAGAGAAGCAATACCTTTTATAATAGCACATGGAAAACAAAATAATTAAGAATTAACCTAACTAAAGAAGTAAAAAATCTACTCAATGAAAATTACAGTGGTCTCAATAAAGAGATTATAGAGGTTTTCAGAAAATGGAAGATATTCCTTGCTCCAGGATAGGAAAAACAAACACTGTGAAGATGTCCATACTTCCAAAATTGTTATACAAATTTAATGAAATCCCTATAGAAGTA
>PVKA01012868.1:31767-56732 GCA_004027165.1 Ctenomys sociabilis
GGCGTCCAACGTGCAAGCAACAACGGATTTCCTGGTATAGCAGACTATATAGATTTTACAGACCAATCACAATCATACACGTGTTCAGATGTCATTGGTAGGATCATAAAAACGGCGGGCTTTTCCCTGGATAGGAGGAGCCCAGGCACAGCAACAAGAACCAGAAGCCGGATGTAAGCGCCATCTTGGCAGACACGATGGGCGGGGGAGCGAGGAGCGGTCGCCATCTTGGAATGGCTCCCGACAAGTATCTTTCAAAATTAATGGTGAAAGGGCCTTCAAGTAGCTCAGTGGGTTAAAGCATCTGCTTTGACACAAGGCTTGGAGTTCAATTCCCAGGCTTGCTGCGCTGTCCCTGTCCCTAGGGCACTGAGACAGCGGTTGAGACTGGGTGTGGTGCTGCATAGCTATAATCCTAGCTCTTGAGAGGATGTAAACAGGAGGATCACTAAAAGCCTGATCTATAGAGTGAGACCCTGTACACTTTACACACTTTATCCTAAAATACAATAAGTAAATAAATAAAAAATAAATTAATTAATTAATAGTGAAATAACATCTTTACATGGCAAGAATAAACTTGAGAAATGGATGACCACGAAGCCAGTACTCTAAAAATTTAAAGAATATACTAGCAAGAGAAAATAGGAAATGAGCCTACCAGGCAGGATGTGGCAGTTAGGCAGAAGGTGGAAAAAGGAGTAAGCAACAGGAAAATGATGCAATGACAGGAAAGACATCCCGATTGTTGTGTAGGTGCAATCAAAATGTTGTAATAGACATATAACAAGGTAATGCACATATTTAATGCAACTACAGCGAAAATATGACCAGGATTCTTCACAAAACTAGAAAAACATCCTAAAATGTATGTGGAACCAAAAGATGGTCAGAGTAGACACAATAACCTTGGCCAACAAGAGAAGTCATCCCCTGCTCCTTGATGGACAGAAACAAATAACGTCAACATGGACATGCCCCCCTGCAAAAAAAAAAAAAAAAAAAAAAAAAAAAAAAAAAAAAAAAAAAAAAAAAAAAGATACTAGGTTTATAGTTTCTCATAGACTGGAAAAGAACACTCTTTAATTTGTATGGACTCAGAAGAGACCAAGAATAACAAATTGATCCTGAGCAACAGGAGCAAAACTGGAGGTTTTACAAACACATTCTTATATTTAGGGTTATATTTCAAAGGACACAATGATGAAAATAAGACAGTGGCAATACAAAAACAGCTAAGCTGATCGATGGAATAGAACTGAAGCTGAAGAAACATCTTCAGTCATTCAATTTTTGATAAAGGGACCAAAACAGTACTGTGGAAAAATGATATCGTCTTTAACAAATGGAAGGAAGATGAACTGGTTGCCCTCATATAGACAAATCAGATCAAAATAGGTCAAACACTTAGACATTAGCAGCTAAACGCTGCAGGTGCTAACTGCAAGAGGGGTAAATATCTTGAAGACACAGGCTCTGGCAGAATATATATCTAGAATCAAGAAATGACTGTACTGTATTCAAAATAAAGGTCTTTGTCTTTCTTTCAAAAGCAGTCTTTTGTGTGTGCTCTGAGTCAAGCCGCTCCCTGCATTCCAGATCCACCTTCGTTCTTCCAGTCGTCTGGGCAGATCGCTGCGTCCTTGCCTCTGAGCTGTGTCCTCAGTGCCGCCTCTGCTGGAAAACTCTTGTCACTCTACTCTGTGATGCTTGCCTCTTGACTTCCTTTGATTCTCATATCTCTTATCATTTCTATGAACATTTCTGTAATCTTTATTCATGTCTGTTATTTTCATATGTAGAGTTCTTACAATTTAAATAGATAATTATAAATTATCTATTTGCATCTCCTTTTTTTCTTTAACCTAGAAGAAAATATACACTTCAAGAGATCTCGGGTCCTTTTTATTCATTTTTTTAACACTTAAAGATTTAAATTGAGTGTCTATAGCAAACTTGGGAAGCAATAAATACTTACGTGGGAGAAATGTCAGAAAAGATACAAGCTGATGCTATGCAGGTATTTGCCAAAATTTAAGGTGGACATAAATTCCAATATCTAAATGAATAAAATCGGCAACAACAAACTGAGTAACTACATAATATTTAACAGACACAATCTTCCTCTGAATTCATTTTAGCATTCATCACAATTTACTAATAGTTGGAGATATTATTCCATTTTAAAAAGTATTTTTATGAGTTGTTTGTTAAAATTGGAAATGTAAAGATTATATATCTATATCTATATATATCTTACATATATATATGTATATATATATGTATATATATACATATATATATACATATATATATATATATATACATATATATATATATATATATATATATATATATATATATATGAGAGAGAGACTCTCCTGTCTTGTTCTCCCTAACACTGAGATTACAGGAGTATGCCACCAAATCCAGTGTTTTGGGGCTGGCATTGAGTGCGTTACAGGGGATGAAACTCTGGTCCTTGCACTTGCTATGCAGACTTTTATATTGGTGAGCTATTGCCCCAGCCCTTGAAAACCTCTTGTATCTAAAATACTTTACTGTTTCATCTACGCCTTTATTTCACTTTTTTATTTAATTTTGTATGTTTGTATATTCATATAAATTTATTTTGCTTGATTTATACTTTGTTGTTTATATGGAGACTATGGTTATCTGAAAGCAGCTGACTATGTTTTCCCATAAAATCGGTATAGCATTTTTTAAAGATTCCCCAATTGTTGATCACTGCATCAATCTTGCTGATATATCATTTTTCTGTTTTTAAAGTTTAAATATTCATTAGTGTGTGTGTTTTAGTACATACTTATATTCATCGTCACAAGTTGGTGCCTGCACATGACATATCTCATGTTCTCTTCCCCTGCCTCTCTCTGCCTCCGTTGTCCCTCTATATCATTCTGTTCCTAGATAGCATGGTGTGTGGTGATTCCAGGCTCTTTCTAACCCACTCAAAGAATTGGCTGTAACGCCCAGTGAACACAAATTTTATTTTTTATTTTTTAATTGAACAGCTTAATTCTGTTTTAGAATAAAAACCTTGCTAATATTGTAAGGTGCCCTGCAGGTATGTGATGCTGCCAGTTGTTATTGGGACAACAAATGCCCCAATACTTTCAGAGCACATACAACTGTTGTGTACAGTTTTTCTTCTTGAAATCAGCCAGGTACACCTCAGTCTACTCAGGCATTGCCATAGCACTTGCTCTGATGATCAAAATGCCTCAGAAACATGTTCGTATCATGATTGGAGGGACCTCCAAAGATGTTTACATGCAGGCAAATAGTACTAAACATTATCTAAACTTAGGATGCCAAATATTGGATCTTAGTAATGAAACCAAATTACAAAACAGTTTATTGTAGAGCTATACAAAAGATATAAAATTAAAAATGTCAACCATCTTTAAATATTCCAATTCTCAGCGCAGTTTTCCACATTTTTATCACTACTGTATGTTTTAAAGATAATGTTAAAAATCAAAACAGATAAAATATATTTAAATCTTTGCATTCCTTTATTCCATGGCCTTCATAAAAACACAGAAGTGGCTAATTTTTTCCATTATAGCTTGAAATATTAAAAAGATTGATTAGTAATTTATAATTAGCAATGAACTCTATTCTGAGTCACTGGCCAAGGCAAGTGTCAGTGATGTAAGTCATGGATGTCAAAATAATTTTGAACACTCTTAGTCCTGAAATATAATGGAATGAATCATCATCACAACAAAATACCAGGTATATCAGGAAAAGCAGGCAAATTGATGCCTAGTTTCAACATCTTAAAATTTTTATTTATTTACTTATTATTTATTATTTGGTGCAGGGTCTCACTACACAGCTCAAACTTGTAATGATCCTTTTGGCCTCCTCAGAACTGGGATTACAGGCATGCTCCACCACGCCCAGACTCTATGTCCTGTTCAACTCACCTGGGGGGTGGGACCATCACAGCATCCAAACAGCCCTTGGGCTTGCCTAAGCAAGCACTCAGCCAGTTGAGCTATCTCACCGACTCTACAACTTTTATTAAAGTAAAAGAAGTAAAGGAAAGCATGAAGAAAAAGAGAATGAAGAAAAGAGCAATAAGAAATATTTCCTGTAGCAGGATGGGCCTCTGCAACACATGATGATCAGTGGAACATCAAGATTGTAGTGGTGGCAGAGTCATCAGCCACCATATTTCAGATCTGGCCTATGGGAAGTTGCTCTGTGGTCATGATTGGCAGGTGAAATTCTGTTGCTCCACTTCAGTTCCCTCTCAGGTTACCTCCTGTTTTCTAGCCAGCCTACCATATACTAATCTCCTGCCTCAGTTGTCTCCTCTGTCTAGCTCTGGGCTTGGGGATGTAATATATTATGTCTAATTAGATGCTACCAGATAAGACATGGGCAGAAACTTGAAGTGGCTTTCACGTTGGCTCAGGGTCTCATTTCCATGAAACTATCACAATGATAAAAAGGAGATGCCACAGCCACTGTAATGGTCTGAATATAAAAATGAGAAAGGCAGTTAAGCCTGGCAACTAGCCAGCCTACAAATGCACTTTCAAGCAAAATGATCTCCAGAAACTTGAGAGAGATTAACAAAGAGTAGATGTCTCTAAGTTGTAGAGTAGAGGTACCAAAACCTCAAAGATGCAAAAGAAAAACAATGCATACTGCTACTCGTTCCTAAAAATATGAATATACATGCTATATAGCAATGTTATTGATACAATAGCAAATGTCTATTTCAAGAAGAAACTGTGTACTATGCATTAAATCAATGCAAAATTATCTTATTGGGTTGTGAGCATTCATTTTCTATCTCTGCAAAATTATTCTATGAAATTAAAATTTTGTTCTGCTGTTTTAATATCTTGAAATAGATTGAAGATAAATCTCTTAAGATATATGTTTTTTAAAAGCAACTATATTTGAAATCAATTAGGACCAAATGATTCTACTCATCTAATTTAATGAGGAAGTTGTAAAATGTGTTTAAAATATAAAGATAGAAAGGAAATGAATAAAAATGGTCATTTGCAAAGGCAGCAGTGTTGGATTTCAAAATTTCCTCACTTTAAAAGAGTTTTCTTTACTAACTCATGTAGTTTTTGTTTTATTATATCTGTAAGTACATAAAGTATCTTAAATGAGAAAAAGGAAAGAAAGAAAGAAAGAAAGAAAGAAAGAAAGAAAGAAGCAAAGAAAGGAAGGAAGGAAGGAAGGAAGGAAGGAAGGAAGGAAGGAAGGAAGGAAAGAAAGAAAGAAAGAAAGAAAGAAAGAAAGAAAGAAAGAAAGAAAGAAAGAAAGAAAGAAAGAAAGAAAGAAAGAAAGAAAAGAAAGAAAGAAAGAAAAGTAGACAGGGAGATAACAATGAGCTCTCATTTGGAACACTGGACCTCTTTCCAACAGCAGAGAACACAAGCTTCCATTTCTTTATTTGTATTAGTGTTAATCTCCAACATCAGTCTGTCAATTCTACAAGGGCAAAGACTGTATCCATTTCATTGTAGTGTTTACCAAAAATGATACCTGACTGTCAAGAAAAGCACAATAACTGTTTTGCCTTACTGAACTAAATTAAATTGAAGATCTACTAAAACACACAGTTGTACACAACATGGTACAAAATTAAGACCTAAGAGGATATAATTAAAGTACTAGAAGAAACCCGACATTTGAAGTGTTGTTTTCGTGTATGTTCAGAGAATGTGAAGGAACATAACAAAATATTTCAGTATCTGATATTTTTGTAAAAACAAATTTTATACACATATATACACATATACTGGTTTTTGTTAAATATATTGATACTAAATTATCATAATTTTGTGATGAAATTCAAGAATTAAAGCCATAATAATATAACATGTAAATATAGATGAATTATGTTATTAAAATATACCATAGAAATTTAGTGAAAGAATCAAGGTTTGGTAGATAAATAAATGGGTAAGTGAATCAATCAACTAATACCATAGTGGTGCATGCCTGTAATCCCAGCATTTGGGAGGCTGTAAACAGAAGGATCACTATGAGTCTGATTTATGCAGTGAAATTCTGTACACCCTGTACACCCTGCCCTAAAACAAAAAAAAGTTAACTAATACCTATTTCATTAGGAGACCAAATTCAATTTTAACAATACATATCATACATGAAAAGTGAGTAAATTATATATTACACAAATTATTTAGCTTTTCTGAATTTAGCACAAGAATATTTCATTCTTTTTGCTGTATTTCTAGTGCATTAATTAATGTATATTATTAAGCTCCTAATTATTTTGTAAATAGATTTTTTTCACAATTTTATCTTCTTGGGGCTAAATGATGTATCTATATTTCATCTACAGTGAGATAATACCCAGGGCAATTGCCCTTCTATAAGTTATAAACAAGTAACTCAACCTTGCTTGGATAAATATAGCACTGCAATGATTCTGCAAAGTTTCAAAAGAGAATTCTTAGGAATCTCATTATTTTCAGGCTGAAATTTGGAGAACCAATTCAATAAAATGAACACTGATATTAAAGACAGCAAAGATGAGTCCAAATCAATATAGTCACAGAATGATTGGGACTTCAAAAAAGTCAACACAAATAAAGAAAATAAAGACAACAGAATTGAACATGTGCACAAACGTGAAGAAAGCCAGGCTTCTGCATAGCAGTGCAAATCTCAGGCTTGCCAGCCACTCTAGAGATGAACACTGAGGGGTTATTCAGCCTTCTCCTGTCACTGGTACCACCTAGGTCAACGGACACAGCCAGGCTCGAGCTGCACAGGTGCACAACAACAAGTATCTGGGCCCATGCTCTTCTTTCCCACAAATGCCTTTGTTCTTTCCATGCACCTTTGCTATAGATCTCATCTTCCTATTGGATCAATATCAGGTAAGCAGATCCAACTGTGAGCCCATAAACTGACCTGAATGTGACCTATGTTGCACCCACATTGTGATTTCAATGTATAAATTATTATTGACACAAGATTCCACTGGGCACCCACTCAGGGCTCTTCCTGGAAATCCAGCAGCTGTTCTCCACATCATTTCCAATAAGTCACCTAACTTTCTCCTTTGGTTTGCAACTGTGTTCCTCAAATTTATGAGAGCACAAACTCTGCTTATCTGACAGCTAATGGGTCAGGAGTAGTAATACTTTTCCTGTATCATTAGTGTGTCCTGCAAATCCCCATGTTGAAATCCTGACCTCCAGCATGACAGATCAGCACATGACTCCTTTGGGATGTGAACTAGTGGTAAGAACAAAGGGCTCCTGAGTGGGATTTTCCCCTTACTTATGAGAATCAGAGAGCTCTTTTGGCTCCCTGTTAGGTTACAGAGAAAATAGCAATGCAGGGACCTGGAATTAGGTCCTCCTCTTTAAAAGACACCCTCTCTGTTTTTTGTTTTGCTTTGCTTTGTCTTGTTTTGATTATACAGAGTCTCAATACACAGTTCTGACTTGTAGTGATCGTCCTGTCTCAGCATCCCCAGAACTGAGGTTGCAGGTTGTGTCACCAGGCCTGGTTCTGGGTCAGGCACAGCATAGGGCATGAGGGATTGAACCTGGGTCCTTGAGCTTGCCAAGCAGACACTCAGACCATTGAGCTATCTCCTCAGCCCAAGACATCCAATCTTTTGACCTATGATTTTTTAGCTCCTAGTACTATGAGACAAACTTCTAGTCTCTGCAAACATATGAGACTGTTATAGCAGTAGCGTTAAGCAGATGTCTTCAAGCAAAGTTGCATAATAGAATCAGTAGAGAACAAGTAGGCAAGGAGGAAATGACACTGAGAAAAATGAACGTTGAATAATTGACAAGCACAGTGAGAAGAATTTTAAATAAAATATCTTATTTAATTAATACTGTTACTCATGAAAATATGCTGTATCATTTCTTCTTGATTTAACACAAAAGGAAAGTATTGCTTTGGAGAATTACTTAACCAAGTTATAAAAGTTGAAAGGCCTAAATTCAAGATATTTGATTTAAAAGACTGTTCTCAAAAACCACTTTGGAGTATAACGATAATTTATAAAATGATTACAGTATTTTAAGTGTGTCTATGGTCTAGGTAACTTACTGGACATTTAAATTTACATCAAACATAGGTGGTAGATGCTAGATTGATGAATAAAAGACACTAGGAATAAATAACTTGTTTGAGTTCATAGAGAAGTGTTCAGTTTTCAATGAATATATCTCAACTTCAAACCAATTATATGTTTTCTTTCAAATTTATTTTATGAAAAGTAGAACAAAATGTCATAATAAAATAATAAGAGTAAAAATAGTTATTACATAGTATATTGTTATCTTCTAAATAGCTGGAGAATGAGACAGGGAAACTACTCTGTTAGTTGTTTCCTTTGCTTTGAAGAAGAATTTTAATTAGATAGGATTCAATTTGTTGATTATTTATATTATTTCTTGTGCCAATAGTCCTTGGGTGAAGCTTTTGTTTTTCATAGTTGTGCCTATTTTAGTGTTCTTGTTTTAACTTTTAGATATTTGAGGGAGATTAAGTGTTTCTGTTTTAAGTTTTAGATATTTGAATCATTTTGTTTTCATCTTAGCACATGGTGAGATGTACGGGTCTAGTGTCATTCTTCTGCATGAAGACATCCAATTTCCCCAGACCTACTTATTACAGAGACTATCTGTCCTCTAATGTAAATTGTTGGCTCCTCTGTAAAAGATCAAATAATTGTCTCTGCTTCTTCTATTCATCTTCATTGATGGACATACCTGTTTCTTTGCCAGTGGTATATTATTTTATTTATTTTTTAGCATGATTTTCAAATAACCATAGATTTATAATATAATTTCAAGTCTGGGATTGTGATGCTCCCTGCTTTGCTTTGGATAATCAGGATTGCTCTTGTTAATCACGGTCTCATCTGACACCATATAAATTTTAGGATTGCTTTTTCTTCTCTGTAATTGATAACATTGGTATTTTGATGTGGATTATGTTAAATGTATATATCAGTTTGGGAGACATACCCATTCTAATTATATTAGTTTTACCTGACCAGCAGCAAGGGGCGTATTTCCATTTTCTTATAATCTCCTGATTTCCCTGCTATGTCTGATGTAACTTAATTGATTACATTTTTGATGTTACTCTGAATTGTATTGTATTCCTAATTTCTTCTTCAGTTAGTTAATTATCATTGTTCCTAAATGCCATAAAGTTTTGTGTTTATTTTCTATCCTCCTGTAGTGCTGAATGAAACTATCAATTCTAGGAAAACTTCTGATTCGATGTCACAAAATTGGTGGCAATGCGTTACTCACATATCTGTTGTCAGGCCCAAGGGCATCTTCCATACTTGTCAAAGGAAGTGCTAAGCTTCTTCCCTTTCATACAACACCATGAGTTTGATTTTGATAATCTTCCTTATAGAATACTATCTTCTATGTCTTCTTAGTGAGGCCATTGTGAAGTCTACAGTTTCCCAAAATTGCAATGCTAGACACAGTGATGACATAAGAGCCAGGAATGAGCTGGGTGATTATATATATTACTTAATCAAAGAAGCTTGAAGTTGTATATAGGAGAATTTTATGAATTCTGATATGCTATGCAAATTTAATAGTTTATTAAATGCTATTAATAGTGCAATTTGTTGTTAATAAGCCAGAAAACTAGAGAATATTTAGAGAGAGAAAAGAGAAGTTTTATACTCTGGAGAATAGTGGTAGAAGATGGCTTCCAGCCTTGAGGTAGCAGGCTCAATGGGAGAATCAGAGGCGCTTGTGGCAACCTCATCTTGACTTAAGAAAAGCTGAATCATTCGTATCTGTGCATCTCCATATAATAGAATCTTTTCCTACCTAGGACATCTACAAGTATGTGGGGAAAACTGAAGACCGTGGTAGCATAGCTAAAGCTGATGGGTTTCCATACTGATTCTCTGCCCTCTGAGACAGCCCTGACTCATACAGATTCATCCCATCAGAGAGAATGTTTAAGTTTTCAGTGAGCTACATGATTCAGATGCTGAGATTATTCAGAGTTCACATAGGTTTCTATGGCCAGAAATATTTTATAACTGGTATGAATTGGTAGTTCTGTATATTAGATTCTACCAGAAATACATGGACTGTTTTTTAACAACAGAAATCCCTGAGATTCTCTTTCAACATTCTTATTAGACATGATTGTAATGTGGGAAGTTTATGTTCCTACACAGAAAACATTGATTTTATTAAGTTTCTGTTAGAAACACACAGAACGCTTGGCAGTATTTCTTCAGTTCATCTTTCAGTGTGAACAACCACCAGCAGGCTTCTTGAAACAATGAGTTTTGTTAGCCAAAACTTCCCAAATCTTACTTTTTCTATCTCAAACTTCTCTTGAGTTGCTGAAATCAGTTAAATGAACTAATATTTCAAATCAGTTGTTAATATTAGAACTTGCTATTTTTCTAGTTGATTTGATTAGGACCAAGCTCCGAGCAAAGTGTACTTAGTATTAATAAATGCCAGTTATGTGCCAGATTTACTTTTATGAATTCACATACATGCTTGCTCATTAAGAACACTACGAAATACATTACTTTCACCATTGCATAGATGAACAATTGATATTTATAAGGATAAGAAATTTTCCTATGTTAAACAATTGGAAGGAATAGAATATGGATTTCAATTCAGGTCAGTTGGATTCCGAAGTCCATTTTCATTCTATTAAGCCAGATTGCGTTAGTTATTTTTACAGGAAGACAAATATTCAGGACTAGTTTTAAATTAGTTTGAAAGTCATCTTAAAGCTTGTGTACATTCACCATTGCCAAAGACACTCAATCTTTATACAAAAAGCCTGTAATAATGCATATAAATTATCTTGCACTCAATAAGCATTATGCCTCCTCCACTTTCTCTCTAGCATCTGTGATATAGTTTATGATAGATGTTTGGAAGGTCAGATGACAGATGGGGGCCAACATGTCTAGTTTCAGATTACAAATTTAAAATTGGAGATTAAAATCATGTACCTCTGAAGTAGGGATTGGAAATCTTCATGTCTGGGAGTTGCTCTGATTCTCATCAAGATTCAATTTAGAAAAAAAAATCTTTCCATTTTAATTAGCTCTTCTTTGAGATAGAAATACCACCATACCATTCATCTAAATGAAAAGTGGAAGATGCTTTTTATGATAATAATGAGATGATTTCTTGGCCATCAACATGGCCTCCAAGAGCCATCTGTTTTCAGAGTCAGTGTGCAGCAAGGATTTATGAAGTACTCCCAAAAACTGTGTGACAGGGAAGGGCAAATCCAGCTGCTGCTTATTTTCATCAAACATCTTGATCTTTTCTTCAAACATTGCAAATTTGATGAAACCCAAACACAGTTCATCAAACACTTTTCTTCTCTAATTGAGAAAATGATGTGACTGTTAAGAGAAATTGCCAAAGATGGTTCTGATTCATTTGTATTTACATAAAGTCACCTATGTTATAGATCTTATCCAGGCCCCATATCTTCAAAGTCTGCTACAACAAACAAACAGGAACATGAACCCAAGATTCTCACACACTAACCAACACATAAATATATATTTGCTTTTAATTTGTTTTAAACTGTTCAGAAGTTTGAACTTTCATAAGCTGTGTGGTTGTTTCCCTTTAATAACTGCATTCATTTCAAATACTGTTCAGTGAATACTACTATGATTGCTAATAATTATGCTTGAAATGTATTCACTATTTAAAATATCCTTTAAATACTTCTCACAAAGTATTGCTGTTTAATAGAGCTAAAATGGTGAAGTTTAAAGCTACCTCTAGACAACAAAATCCAACTTCCATTTTCAAAAAATCAACTCTGAAGTATAATTTGGACACAAAAAGTCTATAAAATTTAAGTGCAGTAAGAGATTTGTGAGTTTTAACAAATCTGTATGCTGTCATCACATAGGAGCTCTCCACACTATAAGATCATCACAATCATCGTATATGGAATTTTTATCACTGAGTCTCTATTATGTTTTTCTCTAGTCAAACTTATTTATTCCTGGCCTAATTAACTCTGATTTTGTTTTTTTGTGGAACTGGGGATTGAACTCAGGCACTTGTGCTTACCAGGGAAGTGCTTATTCCACTGAGCCATCTCCTTGGTCCCGACTCTGATCTATTTAACTTTAGACAATTTTGGTCTTTTCAAGAATTTCATACAAACGGTGATCTGTAAAATTCAATTTTTGATTTGACTTGCTTCATTTGTCATAATATTTTTGTGATTCATCCATTTTCTTGTCTATATTCCAAGATCATTTAAATTTATTATTGAGTAGTTCTCCATTGTAAGGATAATTCACTGTATGTTAACTTATTTTTCTATTGATCAGTATTTCTTTGCTTTTTGTGTATTGTGTATGAAGTTCACAAGTTGTTTTTGAACTTTTGTGTGGCTTTATTTACTTATTTAAGTATTTATTTATTTATTTTTCAGTACTGAGGACTGACCTCAGTACCCTGCACTTGCCAGGCAAGCACTTATTCTACTGAGCTATCTCTCAGGCCCTATGTGACTTTTCTTGAAACTATTTAAATGTAAGAGAAGACAAAAGTTAAAGGTCAGATCACCCAAGCTTTGCTCAGTATGACCCAAGTCAGTGTCTAGGCCCGCGTTGTCACCTGGGGATCTAAGGTATCTGAGCGGGTCATTTCAGCTCCTCTGATGATGACTTTGGATAAGTCATTCAGTGTCCATAAGCCTCTACCACACTGCACTGAGAGTACATTTTAGTCTTTATGCTTTCTGAAGAAGCAAGAGGCGTTGTAATCAAGGACAAAGTAGTGCTCCAAAAACTAAATCAGAAATGAAGTAAAACACATTTTTGCATGTATATGTTAAAAAATAGTGATTAATGTAGTGAAGGGATTCAAACAGAGCTCTACAATCCTACATTTGTGTAGATGACTGAGGAAGTGTTGAGCCAGTCATGTGAAGAGTTACATGAAGAGCATCCCAAAGGCAATGTAGCCTATGTGAAAGTCCTAAAAGATTGAATGTTAGGGTCAAATAAATGTTTTGAGATGGGTTAAATCAGGACACCTTTCAAGGTTTCCTTTTCTTCCTTTCCCTCACACCTTTATTTTGTACCTCTTTCTCTACATTTTCCTCCTCCTGCCTTCCATCCTTCCTTCTTTTCTTCCAAGCACCTGTTTTTTAATACACTAAATTATTATTTATATGTCATAAAATGCATAGAACAATGGTAGGGACCAAGTTGTGTAAGAGTTAAGTGGCTGCCACAATGCCTTCTGGCTGTGCCAGGAGACCACAAATTCGTAGCCTCTGAGTCAAGGTAAGACTGCAGCAGAGGCCACCATGTGGTCCTCCTTCCCTATTCTAGGGCACTAACTGCCCACCTTAGAGATAAGACAATTCTCTCAGCAAGATTCATTGCTTGGGATGTCTTATTTCTTGTTTCTCAAGGCCTTGGTCATTTCTGAGGGCTTTTCCTCAGGGTGCCCACCACCTTCCTGCACCCCTCATATGTTAAGGACCCAAGAAACACTGGCAGAGAAGTCTTTGTCTTTGCTACAAGAGAGATGTGGTCTTCCTGGATGCCCTCAGGACATATCATATTATCTCTTTTGTTTAATCCTTTTCTATGAGCTCATCTATAAGTTTGGGGCCTGATTGGTCCCTGACAGAACAAAACTATGTATTGACTGATCCACTTAACCGTGTAGTGAAGTACCAAACAAGATTATAAAGATATAAAGATATAAAATATTTCACCAACTGGAAAATGCCTACGTATTGATTTATAGACAATTCTCAGTAACACCATTATTGCCCCTGCCACTTAGAGAAAAACACTCCTGTAGCTTGTAATGAATCTTTACCAGTATTTTCTGTTGTTAACACCGCAGGAATCACATATGTACTTTTATGTTTGTTTTATTTGATTAAAGTAATAGTATTGAGACTCAGCCACATACTGTGTTTTTTTATTGCAAAATGGTAGTATGCTAACAGGAAACACAACTATTTTCACGACATTGTTCTTGAAAATCTAATCTATTTCTAGTTTTCAGCTAAGAGCATTATAAACATCAATGCATTAGTGTACACATCTGTTGGACAAATGTGTTCAACCTGAATAGGTAAATATCCTAACTATCTTATAGAAGTTATGTTAAATTCAAAAAAGACAAATTTTCAAATTGTCTTTTGTTGTGTTCCTGAAAGAAATGTATAATATTCTGTGTTCTTGAAAGTATTGCCATACTTGGACAAGTTTTACATATCTAGATTTTCCCCTATTGTATTATTTTATGCTATTCTGTTTTTACAAATTTTGTTTATATTTATTTTCTTTATACTTCTCTGTAGGGATTAAAAGTTCTAACCTTAAGATTATCACAGTAAACTATGATATACATCATGTACTAATTAACTTCAAATGTTAAGTTAGCTGGTGTTAGTCTAGCTAACTTCTCCTTTGCTATGATTTCTCATGTTCAACTGTTAGACCTACCTGGTGGTAACTTTTGTATTACTAATATTTTTTTAAATAATGAAAAATAGAGAACTTTTTGTAATTACCTATGTGTTTAAAATGTTTTTCTTTTCTTTTTATTGATTTTATTGAGAAAAAATTGCAATGAGACAGCTTCAAAATAGGTTGGTAGGAGAGTTACAACAATTAATTCATTGTATATTGTTGTCTTTGTAGTAGTCATTCATAGCACAGGATGCAGACATGATACTATTAGTACAACCCTTTCTTCTTATTCGATTAAGAGAAAGTGACTATATATCTATCCTAACTATTTTGTATATACACATACAAAATGTTCCTTCATTTATATCAACTTTTTTTATATAGTTTTGTCAGAGATGGGTATTCCATTGCAATCCAAATATTGTAGGTGCATGAATTTAGCAAAATATTTCAACACAGTCCAGTAGTCCACAATAGTAGGACTGACCATGTCTGAATCTGATGGCTGGAGCCTTTCACAGCTCAGCATGTTAACATTGGCTTTACTTTTCATACTTCATTTCTACACTTTTCTGCTGGATTGTTAAGACCAAGATAAAGCAAGACCTATATAACAAGAAATGCAACTTTTGTACCTGATAAAGTGAGTCAGGTCCCTTCAGGACTTATCCCAAAACCCTGCAGCACACATTGTAGATCCTTTGTGAGTGTCAGCCATGTGGATGAGTCATGGGTATTGCTTCACCAATTTGCTCTTTATGAAAGCCTGGGAGAATGTTTTCCCTCCATGTGACTTCCTTAGGCACACCCTACCTCATGGATGACATTCCTCTGTGGGCCCATAGTCTCCTTGATCCGAAAATTTGGGACACAACAGAGTTGCATGATGTAACAAGTTCTTCTATGGCCTGTGTCCTCACTGACATTGGAAGACTAGGGCCAAAATGTTTGCTGTCCTTGCAACCCTTCTTTTTCTCTAATTTTTGGTCTGGAAACTTAGGTTGTTAACTCTCCAGAAGAGAAGCTTATTATTGCCCTACAACATATGCATGTGTGTTTAACCTCACTATCTGTCTGAATATCAAACATCTTAGGCATAAGATGGAGCATGTATTTTCCATTAAGTATTGCTATGTTAAACTTTAAGTCTCTACTGAATATGGAAAAAGATTTAAAAAATAAAAAAATATTTAAAAACTTAATAAACAGTTACATATTTTGCACAGTAATTTATGAAAATCAGTGTGGAGACTCCTGAAAAAACCTAGGACTGGAAATCCCATTCAAACAGCTATCCCCCTACTGGGAATTTTCCCAGAGGAACTGAAAACATCATATCATCATATCATAGGGATATATATCTATATCTATCTCTCTCTCTCTCTCTCTCTCTCTCTCTCTCTATATATATATATATATATATATATATATATATATATATATATATATATATATATATATATGTTTATAGCAGCATAATTCATGATAGCCAAATCTTGGAAACCACCAAGATGCCCATCACCTGAAGAATGGATGAAAAAGATGTGGTATTTTTATACAATGGAGATTTACTCAGCTATAAAGAATGATGAATTTGAAGCCTTCATATTTAAGTGGATATCACTTGAAGATATACTCATAATTGAAATAAACCAGACCCACATGTGTAAATATCGTAGTCTCCCTAGTAGAAGAACACAAAAGAAGAAATACGAGTATAAAGTTATAACATAAAAGGAAAGTGAGAACTTCAGGATTAGACAACAAAATAAAGGCAAGGAGAAAAGCTAGGAAACATGACAAGGGCAAAGCCATACATTTATATGTACAAGATGGTAAGGCAATGATCTTGAGAAATACCAGCAGGTTGTTGAAACTAGAAGTTACTTGGTGGGATTGTCACCCTGACAAACTATATATGCTGATACCTGTGAGCCTCCCAACCTCACCAAAGATAACAATGTGTAATAGCGAGGTCATGCTTGGAATGCCTGTCATTCTGGACTTCTAAACACGTACTACTTTTCATGACATACCAAATATGGCCAGACTCAAATAAATTAAAAAAAAGAGAGAGAAATAAATGAAAAAAGAGAGAGAAGAAAAAGATGTCACAGAATGCCCTGCAACAATGATGTATATGGTTAGATTTCGTTTCTTTTTCTGTAGAAATAGAGTTTACTTCTTGTTTAAATTCCAGGCTATAATCTTAAGTGGAGTACATCAGACATATGTGTGTAAATATCACATTATTTTTCTGGTATGGGAAATCAAAAGGATAAAAAAGAACTAAAATATGTAATAGCTATTATTAAATAGGAAGGCAATTTTCAAATGAGAGAGGAAAGGTAGGAAATGTTCAAAATGAAGAGGGATCTACGCAGATCGCAGAGGAAAGGGAAGAAAAAGAAAAGAAAAATGAACAAATGTGGGGAAAATAGAAATAGAGTTTTGTAGATAAGGAGGGGAAAGGGCATTGAATAAAGGTAGAGAAAGGGATAAAATAAAAACAATCAAGTTATATGACAGACGACATATATCTAAGATGTACTACTTAGATACATATATCTAAGATGTACTAGTAAGTTTAAATTTTAAAAATAGAGAAGAAAATTTCAAGTTACAATGAATAAGACTTAGGAAATTTGTTGAAAGATATCTGAGTAGCTTATCACTCTAGATAATTTATTTCTTATTTATGGTTCAAGCTTGCCTCCAACTGTTAATTCTCTTGCCTTAATCTCCTAAATATTAAAACTACAGGCAGATGAAAAAGTTTTTCAATTTTCTCTGTTTATATAGCCTTGTACAAATGTATGATTTTATAGTTTTGTTTTATTTTCTACATGGTTAGATTAAGAAAATGATGGTCTTTAGTGCATTTCTCCAAACTCATTGAACTCTTAAATGATATGAGGGTGTTTACAAAGTATATTCATTTTTATTGTTAATGAAATGGGAAAATGGATGAGAAAAGACTAAAATCATACATTTTGCTTGAAAGCTTCTGTGAAATTGGACAATTACATTTGCATATTTGAAGACACTGAGCTTTGTATCAACAATACTTTGTGGAAAACATGGGTGTCTACCTGTATAAAGTAGTAGCAAAGAAACACCTCCTCTTTTTTGCACTTAGAGCAACAATATCAAAGAACCCAGCTAAATGAGAATTAATTATGATCCTGATTCTGTTAACATAACAACCTCAAAATGTGTTTTTATAGAAAATCATTGATCATTACAAGAGCAAAAATATGTCAAAATAAATGAAGAAGCAAGCCCTAAAAGCCAACATCAGGACAAAAATAAACACATTAGAATTATCTGGCAAAGATTTTTAAGTAACTAACATATGACTAATATGAAAATGTGGCAGAGAATACTTATTGGCATTTAAAAAATGAAAAGAAAGTTGGGGCACGTAGCTGCACATGGAAATTTTGTCTAGTGAGAGAAAGTCATGGAATAATAACAATGGAAAAACAGAAAACAAAAAAAAAAAGAAATTTTAACAAAAAATTAAATAAAATATTTCCCTGAAAGAAAAGGTGAGAAGAGAAGTAGATAAGAATAGATAGAAAGTTTAGAAGTAAAAAAAGTTCAGTGTAAGCAAAATGAATGAGAAAGAAGGAACATTTATCCTCTTGTTGAGTTTATTGAATTATGCTTGCTGCTTAAAGCAATATATACAACACTGTATGATGTGGTTCAAAGTATATGTAGCAAAATATTTTTAAAATAATTATAGACACAGGAAGGTGAAGAAATGTAAAGATAATTAAGGCTTCCTTCACTAGCACTGATAAAATAATGAGGACCATAGATTTGATAAGATTATACACAGAAACACGAGGAATATCATCAAATGTTAGATAAGCTACACAATGACGTAAACTCACAAATAATTTAGAAACTTAAAAATTATGTTCAAGTAACCCACAGAAAGTTAGGGAGAAAAAACAGAAAGAAAAGACTGAAAGGCAAACAACAATCTGAGCTAAGCCTAAGTCCTAAAATAGCGACATTTAAAATAAATCTAAATGATTAAAAAAGCTAAGAAAGAAAGGACTTCTGGTCTCTGTTGGGAATGAAACTGGCATCATAAACATCAGAGGGAAGAGACAAAAAGTTTACCCAGTAGACTTTTAAGTAATTTCTCTAAGTACTCCACTGGGGGAGCAAACACTTTCAATAAATTTTAACTTGATATACAAGCGATGCCTTGCAATACTAGTAGTAGGTGGTCACAGATGAGCTGATGGTTCTCTTTCTGCTTCATGCGTTGTGTGTCTTTCTTTCAACAGCAGGAAGTTAGGGAAAAGATGGCTTCTACAGAGGACTTCCCTCAGTTCAAATGACCTTAGGGAGATATGTGAAATATGCAAAAGAGTGGAAGATTTTGCATTCAACCCAAATAAGGCTGTAATGATCACTAAAACTGTTTAATAACAGAGAAATGTCACACAAAATCCTCCAAACGATGTGAAAGCAAGTACCACTGGATAGGCTCCTTTATAAAGTTGCACTGAAGGCCAGGGAGATGGCTCAGTGGAATAAGCACTCTCCCTGGCAAGCACAAGGGCCCGAGTTCAATCCTTGGGACCACTAAAAAAATAAATAAATAAATAAATTTAAAAAAAAAAGAAAGCATATTTTATAAATAAATAAATAAATAAAGTTGCATTTAAAGAGATTCCATTGAGGCAATAGAGAGTAGCAGTTCTGTTAGTGATGGCGAAACTCTTCCCAGACAACGATACACCTCTTGCCTTGCCTCCTTTACACTAGCCATGAAACCTTTCAAAAGTAAATGTAGTTTAAGTTATGTATTTTTCTTTATTTTTTACATCATTGCAATACTTTTATTCTATTATAGTATTTTAATCATTTTTAGATGAATATTCTTCTGAAGTGGAATAAATCACTGAGTTTCTATTACTTATGTGGAAATATGCCTTGATATATAAGTGCTTTGGATTACAATTATGTTTCTAGAATGTACTAGAATGACATACAAAGGTTTCTCTGTACCATTTCCTGGCTGCTTTCTAACTAGAAATATAAATGTGCTATGCAAGTAAACCCATACCCTTTGCCAGCAATATTAGGATATATGACACAAAATACAGTACTCGCACTGACAATGCAAAATATTAATATCAATTTCTGAGATTAGTTATGTTAGGGCAAAACCTAAAGGCAAATTTAGAGAAGCAAGTCCTAAAAATCCCTCATGATGGGAACCATTGCTTATTTAGAAAGTGAAACTTGCAGGGAGAAATCAGGAAGCTGCGGCTGTGATTAAGAGGGTCAGAGTGTTGGAGAAACAAGAACGGAGAAGGAAGAGGCTCTGTCAGGACATGTTGGTTCTACTTTTTTATTTCATTTATTTTTAATTTTTATTTTATTGAAGTACAAATATCAATGAGATAGTTATAAGGTAACTTGACAAGATGGATTTGATAAATTAATACATTGCAAACTGTTTTTGTAATGTTTTGGTGTCATAGAAGGTGCATACATTATATTATACTTACAGACATCATTATAGCGTATGTCTCTTATCAGTAAATTAAGAGAGTGTAGCTGTTTGCGTATCTTATTTTTATACCTGAATTACATCAAAGATTCAATAAGTAATACTTTCTACCTTGTTATTTTCCTAGTGGTTGCCCATAGTACTAGAACGCGACATAATATCCTGTCCAACCACCATTAGTGCAAATCTTGCCTCTCATAGAATTATGTAGAAGCACGGCGTTATCTATCCCAATTATACTGTCCATACACACACATCATGATTCTTCCTTTCTATAACCCTTCCTTTGTCTACACCTGTCAAAGATGAGCACTTCATTGTCATTCAACTAATTTAGGTGCCTGAACTTGATGACACAATCCAACACAGTTCAGCATTCCACAATAGTGAGTTATCTGAAGAAGTTGTCGACCATAGCCATTTACGGCTCAACTTATTATTATGGCCCCGCGGTGTATACTTCATTTTTATACTTTTCTGCTGGATGCTTAAGACCTAGGTAGAACAAGCCCTATATACCAACACATGTACTTTTTGTTTCTTATGCGGTCAGTGAAGTACCCTCAGGGTTTATCTTGTAGCCCTGTACCTTATTCTGTAGATCCTTTGCTTGTGTCATCCATGTGGATGAGTCACAACCAATGCTTGTCCAATTTGCTCTCTATGAGAGCCTGAGAGAAAGTTTTCTCTCCATGTGACTCTCCCAAGGCACACTATAGAACTTTGATCTCTTTCCTCTATGGCTCCATAATCTCCTTGTTCAGAAAATTTGAGGCTCAACTGAGTTTCATGATGTTGCAGTACAGGTTCTCCTATGTCCTGAGTCTTCGCTAACCTTGAAAGGCTAGTGCCAAAATGTTGGCTGACCTTGTGACTCTTCTATTTCTCCAATTTTGATCTGTGAACTTAGGTTATGAACCATCCAGAAGAAAAGCTGATTAGTACCCAGCAGCATATACCATTCATTTTGCCTTATCTGATTCAATTGGTTTTAGTTGTTGTTGTACATTTCTATTTGTATTTCTCCTTTGGGCTTCTTATACTAGGAGACTATACGGTATTTGCACATGTGTGTGTGGTTTATTTCACTTATGAATATATGTTCAAGTGGCATCCACTTCAGTATAAATGCTTCAAGCTTATCATTCTTAATAGCTGAGTAATACTCCATTATATAGAAATACCACATCTTTTTCAACCATTCCTCATGTGATGGACATCTTGCTTGTTTCCAAGGTTTTGCTATCACAAATTGTGCTGCTATAAATATAAGTACACATATATCACTATGATACAATGAATGGCTATCATAGGGAAATCAACCAACAACAAATGTTGGAGAGGTTGTGGGGAAAAGGGAACACTTCTCCACTGCTGGTGGGAATGTAGACTGGTACAACCATTGTGGAGGTGAATGTGGAGACTCCTCAAAAGAGTAGGACTAGAAATCCCATTCAGGCCAGCTATGCCCCTCCTGGGAATTTTCCCAGAGAAACTGATTCTATTTTTAAAGTGTATGTTTAGCAGCAATGAGGAAGTACAAGGGAAGGATGTAACAAAGACTCAGATAATTAAATATTTAATTAAATGCTGCTCACCTCATTAGCATAATACTTCAAAGACACTGCTTTCCAACAGATACATAAGTCCTTAGTTTCTTTTTTAATTTTGAGGGGTCAAGTCCTTAGTGCCTGCAAAATCTGATAGAAGTTAAAAGTTAAGATCAACATCTAAATTTCTTTTATTCTATAATAGTATGTCTTCATTTATGTCCTCAAAGGTAACTTATTTTCTGATAAGTGTGATCCTTTTCTTTTTTTTATGGTGGGAGTCAAACTCAGGACATTGCCTTCACCAGGCAGATGCTGTGCTGCTGAGCTATATCTTCCACCCAATGATTTTGAAGTTGGTGGGTTTTGGTAGGTTATGGTGCTAGTATGAATTGCTGAATTATGATGGTGATCATCCAATATGGCTGAAGCCCTTAAAACAACAGTTTATCTTCCCAGAGACCACCTCACCCCTTCTTCTCCTACTCAGAGCAGTATGCAGTTTCCTTTCACCTTTCCTGGCACCTCAGAGAAGGCCCCAGTCAGCTCTTCCCACTCAAACCCCACCCCTGGTAAAAGCCTATAAAAGCCTCAGCCTCCCTTTGTTCCAATCCAGAGAATTTCTTATCTTCCTAAATTCTCTCTGTGTCCTTCAAGATAATGAAGCCCCTTTCCCTTTATAATAAATTCCCTTTCTCTTTTTCCTTCTGCCTGTTTTTCTGTTGCTACACTGTCAAAACCTATCAGTTTTACCTCTTACATTTGTTCTATGCATGTTTTAGTTTGAAAAAGTTATCAGTTTTATGGTGGTATTATAACTTATTAACCAGCATGGTCTTCCCTTTCCTTCGTAATGAATGTGAAGTTTGTAAATCAATAGAACCAAACCTCATTTATTTGTTTATTAGAAATCCTGAAACTCAGGACATGATCCAGACCCACTGAATCTGAATCTGAACAAGACTCTTGCATTATCCTGTATTCATTAGATTTTGAGAAACACACCTAAGTTTTATTTAACAGTAAAGTTTTGCACCAAGTGTATCACTCAGGGTTTTACTAGACATACAGATATATCACAGGTTGTACAAAGACTGGCTTACTACAGTCAGTCACAAAGTAAGATGAGGAAGCATGCAGAGGGCATCTGCACACTGGAAACTGAAGGACTTGCAGTGTTCCATGCAAGTCCATATCAGGATGCCAATGGATCTACAATGAGGAGTAATCTACACCAGAAGGCTGAAGGATCCAAAGCAGAAGCAAAGAGTCTGCACTACAGCCAGGAGATGACACCCAGTCTTTTCTGATGGCAAAGACTAGAGCTCCTCAGAAGAAGAATGGGACCTCCATCCTTCCTCATTCTCCTTTAAGTGATGAGTCACTCTACTCTGTGGATCTACAGGTGTAGAATTGCTGAGCTGATTAGTTAAGATCTTAGCTTAATAAGTTGGCACAATCAACCAACCACTACGTCAAGCTTAGAGGAGGTCTCACTTTATCTTTCATGAATGGATCTGTCTCTCTCACAAAAAAAAGATAGGAAATCAATGACTCAACACTTGTACAATAATGAAAATTTTTTCATAAATATATGGGATACATTTATTTTTACTTATTACCTGATATTTAATTTCAGACTTTCACATAAAGGTATTCAGGTGTGTGTAAGTTCTTTCATTCTCTCATTTGATGAAATGAATATTAGCATGATAATTTTGAATACATACCTTGGAACCTTTTGTTCTTCACTAATGATTTTCTCTCTAATATGAGTAAGTTTTATTTTGTTGTAGCTGGTGTTGAGTCTGTCATTTATTATCTCAGAAACACAAACAAGTGTGCCTACCATGGTAATAAACCCACTCATGAGCTTTCTGTTGAATTCAAGTAAATTAACCAACAGAATTCAGTATATGACAATGAAAGTATTCCCTGATTATTTTGCTGAATTTGCACACCTAAAATATTTAAATGACAGTGGAATACCCATCTCTGACAAAGCTAAACAAAAAAGGGGATACAAATGAAGGACCATATTGTGTCTGTATATTCGAAATAG
Organism: Ctenomys sociabilis; assembly: GCA_004027165.1. Lineage (NCBI taxonomy): Eukaryota > Metazoa > Chordata > Mammalia > Rodentia > Ctenomyidae > Ctenomys > Ctenomys sociabilis. Next base: position 55,416 of record PVKA01012868.1, read on the forward strand.
GATAGATATAGAGCTACTTTCTCTTAATTCAATAAGAAAGTTTTGAACTAATAGTGTTTAGACAAGATATCATGTCTGCATCTTGTACTATGAATAACTACTATGAAGACAGCAATATGTAATGTATTAATTATTGTAACTATCCTACTAACCTGTTTTGAAATTGTTTCATTACTTTATTTCTCAATAAAATTAATAATAAAAAAAAAGTACACTGCATCAGCAGTTTCTCTTATTTCCTTGAGTTCTTTCTATAACTCAAATGCAAATGCACTGTGCCCTAACACATCTTCTGCTTGATAACTTTTTAGCACATTCTTGATCATTTTGGCAAAATTTAAGACATTTTTGTTGGTCCAAAATGGCCTTCATTTTTCCAGGAAGACTCCATGCTTCCTAAGAGGACCCCAGCTGTATCCTTGATTGAGGCATTCAGTCTACAGCTGGGGCAAGCTTTCTCTGAAATGCAGCTGTAGTAGGCATTTCAAAGGCCTACATTGTTATACAAATATTTCTATTCTCCATACTGGAGGCCCATACCCAGCCAAATACCCAGACACATGAGCTGTGAGAATATACATGAAGTACATTACTCAGACCGTTTTTATATTTATTTTTTTCTTCCATCTTTCATTTGAAAAGAATTTAGAAAGTACCCATAGAACAACCTAATCATTATGTTTGGGCTATACTCCTACTTCAAGAAATTATTTAGATTTTCTTGATTTACACAATGATTACACTGAAAGATATACAAGGACTTGCTTAAGGGAAACAACCAGAGCAGGAAAAATTTCTGGGATTTCCAGTAAAGTTATATTATTTTAAAGAATAGAACCTTCAGGTCATCATAAATATTGAAGTCATTTCTGTTTTTGACATACAGATTTAAAGCTCAACAATCAATTTTTTAAACTTTATTGAAAATCAATAATTACATATCATATTAAAATTATAAAAATATTGAAATGTGAAATATAAGATATAGACAGAGTGAATATTAGAGAAATATTTATACAATGAATACATAGTATGAGATTAATAATAGATTGTACATTTTAATAAATTATTTACAAACTTAAATGAATATAACAATAAAAATGGTCTGAAATGAAAATAAAGAAGAGAGAATTTACAGATAAGACATAATAGTACATTCTGTCAAAATGAAGAAAATTATATTCATGTAATTAAAATTCTAAAGTAGAAATATATAGGCAATAAATATTTAAAGATTTAATTTTTCTGAATTTAGTTGAACTCATTACACCACAATTTCCAAGAAAAATGAACCTTTTGCACCATAAATTTGAATAA
>PVKA01012869.1:0-56613 GCA_004027165.1 Ctenomys sociabilis
TCAATCAATCCTGACAAAGGAACAATTGCTATTGGCTTCTGTAACCTGCTTGCTCAAGTTTCCCTCTTACCCCCTAATGGCCACAAGATGCTCCCCCCAAGGTTACCCAAGCATTACAGAAATATGTTATTCTGTCAGAAAAATCCCCCTGCACTGAGCCAATCAATGTAAAGGTCAACCCCTATTAACCAATGCAATTAGCTTCTATAGTTCACTTGCCTCCCCCTAATTTTGTGGTTTTTGCTTTTATAAACCTGCCTGTAAGGACAGCTCGGCACTCCGCAACCGCCTTAGGTGCGGGGTCCCATGCGTGGTTCAATAAACTTTTGAGCTCTCACCCTCATCTCTTGGCGTCTCCCTGCCCGCGGAGATCTGGGTCAGTGCAGACCCAACATAACTCAATATATACAAAATAGTATTTCTGACTTCCAGAGCAAGCAGTATGACATCAGCAGCAAGCAGTCGGGTGGTAAAGGCTACCAAGCCCGGGCTGCATAATGGACTGTGGACTTCAGGTTCCTGCTAATTAGAGTCAGTAGCAAAGATCAGAATGATTGTAGCCCCTGAAATACCAAAAAACTGGCTTCTAGGTGTCTCCCCATGTTCTCTGGCTGACCCCAGGGAGAGTGATGCTTCCTGTACTTTTTCATCACTGGGAGCTCTACTTTCTTCTGCTTAATTCTTTTCTAACATTTTTATAACTGATTTATATATTCAAAATCTTTTGAAAATTCTTAGAGTGATATTTCATTTTCTGACTATATATTTACAAATGTATCTTTCTTTAATTCTCTTTTGGTTACTTTATCTGTATTGAAATCAGTTTTCACAATAGAATATGGCCTTATATAATTTATTATCCAGGTCATTGATTTCTATAAGGAAAAGTAGAGCTTCTCTTTTCTATGATTTTACTGGAAAATACTTTCATTTTCTTTCATCTGTAAATTTAGTCCTTTGTACTGCTTACACCAGTCTCTGCCAAATACTGTGGATCTTTCCAAATATTATGTTGCATTTTATAGTTCCCCTTATCTAGGGAGTCATTTTACATCAAACTTTATGAAAATAGATATTTAACTTCATAAATATGAATATAGATTTGCAATGAAATTGTCATATCAGGTAGATTCAATTTATTTAGATGATGATGTTAATTAAATATCAACAATATTAGTAAAAATTGATTTCTCTTTTCTAATTAGTATTTAGGCATGCATGTCTTTCATGCACTCTAATTGATTCTCTAGATTTGTCATTCTATGTGAGGAGACCTTAGACATCCATGCACTCCAGCCAGGAAGCATTTAGTAGATTCAAATGTAGCTACTAGTACCATGGATAAAAATTTAGTTGCAAAATCTCATTCCTGGGAAAAATATCAGCGAATTCTTTTACTTTTTATTCAGGCATTATTAATAGAAGTTCCTCAGACCTGGAAGTCCCATAACTATGATAGTCCCTAAATGTACCTTTGACAATTCTGTTATGCACAGAAAACTATTACATTTATGCTTGAATAGATGTAGCTTTGGAGCTTCATGCTAGAGGAAGCCTTTTGTAAATTGAATACTATCATGGAAGTTTGCATTAAAGTTGGAAAACTAAACTGACAAAAATTTTGCCAACACTGAATTTATACGTAATCTCTTCTCCATAATTCACTTTTTAATCTCATTTCTCCTTAGCCATCATTACTTCTATAGTCTCCATTCTATTCCGTCATTCCACTCCAAATCAATCTTAAGCACTATCTTACTTTACTGCTATATGATTTCAAGTCTCTTCAAGTAATGAATTGCTGCTCCTACTAATGTATTCAGTATCTCACTCATTTTTTTCTGCTGCCTTTTGACTGTTTCTCCATTTATGTAGCTAAAATGCTACAATAATTCTACGGCAATAACAGTTAGCTAATGTGCAGTTGGACACAGTCATCTCCAGGCAAGAAGCAAGAAGAATTCTGTGATGCAAGCTGTAGAAATGGGAAAACCTAAAAGGTTATTTTCTTGCTTCCCTTCTACATAAATGGATGACACTCCTCTCTCTCTCTGGCTCTCTCTCCCTGTGTCTCTCTATGGTCCACACAAGTGGGGAATGGTCTCTCCATTTTATATAAGTGATTATTTTAATTTAGCCTACTTTGAGTACATAGGTTTTTAAAATCTGGTAGAAAACAAATATTTTATGAAAATAATGCAGCTCTTAATCCAGAGAAGTGCATTTTTCCTAATATTCTAATTTTTTTAAAAAAGGGGGGACTGGAGAGATAGCTCAGTAGAATAAATGCTTCCCTGGCAAGTGTAAGGACCTGAGCTCAGGCCCTGGTTCTGCCAAAAAAATAAATTAAATAAAATATTTAAAATTACCATTTTACTTTTCCCTAAAGCATTCAATGCCCATAGAGATTTGACTGTTTTGTGTGTGCTCCTTTTTAAAGACAAGGTCCCCCTACTTTGCTTAGCCTTTAACTCACGCTGTATGACAACTGGTGAAGGATCCATGGTGATCCTCCTTCTGCCTTCCAGAGAGCTGTGTTTTCCGGTCTCTGCCACAACCGTGGTTCCAGATGTGTGTTCTTAATTTGTTGGACTACATATTTACAAAGCAAGGTTAATGACATTGTTATATTTGCCCACTAACAAATGCCTAAAGTTACCAATAAAAAGTAGTGTCAGGTAACATGAGTTTTGCATTCAAAATCCTCTTCCAAGAAGTAATGCACACAAAAGGCGAATAAAAACAAAATGGTCAATAAAAAAATAGCATTTCACAAAATATTTTGCCATAATAACACAAGGAAAGTTTACAAAAACATAGTTGCATCAAACATAGTGTTAAGAATCCTTCTTTTCAGAAAATATGTGATATAAATCATGGAAGTGTTAAAATATATTGAGAGAGTATGCAAAAAATAATTGTACTGCTAATAAAATTTAGTACAGTTATTCATTTTTTTCCTATCACTGCTGACTAAACTTCCAATATTTTTCAATTAGTCTTGAATACTTTTTTTAATTTTCATTCTGATATTTGCAAAACATACTCTTCCTATTACAGCTTCATCTAGAATTCAATTTTTTAAAAAAATTCAAAATCTGGTCCTCTTTCTTTTTAATAAATTTAGTACAGGGTCTACAGGGTCTCACTATGTAGATCAGACTCATAGCGATCCTCCTGTTTTCAGTTTCCCAAGCGCTGTGATTATAGATGTGGGCCTCCACACTCAGTCTTTTCTCAGTGCGCCCTGTGGGAGGGAGGGGCAGGGCCAGGATGGCACGACAGTAGTCGCATCCCGACCTCTGCGCGATGCTTGAACAGGTGCTTTGTTCCGCTGAGTTATCTGGCCAGCTCACTCATCCTCTGTTTAGAGCACATTTACACATTAAAAATAGGTTTGAAAACCAGGCGTTGTAAGACTTATGGAGGCTGAGGCAGGAGGTTCACAAATCTGAAACCAGCCTGGGAAAGGTAAGGAGACATTGTCTGAAACTATAACAGTGGTGCTTAGAAAGCCTCTGTGGGCTTATTCCCCAATGCTTTTGCAACAACAACAATACAACAATAACGTCATCATCACATTTGGAAATGTATATTTAGAGGGTCGTGGCACACAGAGACAGTTTTTACCGTTGTACGTCTAAGCTTCTTGAGTATGCACAACTGTGGACAGCTTATTGTTTTGTCTAATCCTATTACTGTGAATGGTATAAATTAGTATCAGTGAGATACTAATTTACTTGCCTTTTGATTAGAATTTAATATGATAGTGTATATGTTTTATCAGTAATTCTGTTAAATATTAATTCTATGATCATAAATTTATGTCATTCGTTGATCTATGTAAAATTTTATCTTGTTATCTTGTTATATCTACTCAGAAAGCTTGGATGAACTGTAAGCTTGTTGTGAATCTTGTCTTGTACTCAACACTTTATATCTCATGAGTAAATATGCTGTGTCATTTTTATTAAATGAGCACAATGTACTGCCTATATATAATGTATCATAATGACCGTACAATACAAAATAGTGATGCTGCAGATGTATTTCTTCCACCTCTGATCATGTTATTCTTCTAGCCAACATGATAATACTTAATCCAAGGGGCCAGAGTTGTAGCTCAGTAGTGCAGTGCCTTCCTGGAAACTGTGCAGTTCTGAGTTTGATTCCAAGAAAAGAAAACAAATTTCCTCTGAGAAAATATATTTAATTTCATTTATTCTGGCTTATTTTAGTAAAAGTAACATTTTATCTCTTCAGATTAACTTAACCACAACTTCTTCTTAGTGGCTCATATATAATTTGATAGAACTTCTAAATTTACAAAAGTCATCATCAAGTCAAAGTACATTCATTTGTTAGAGGATGTGCATTACATACCTAATCAACATTACTAGAAACAGGTTGATTTCAGCTATATTTCAAAATTATAAACTTTGTGTCTAGAAACAGGTTGATTTCAGCTATATTTCAAAGTCATAAACTTTATGTGACGAATGTCTTCATGGGTTATACCTTGATAGGAAATGCTTTTTGGTACACTGTCAATAAATAAAGGGTGGGTATGTAATGCTTTAAATTATTCATTTTGTGAAGTCTCCATTATTTCATTGTACTGAACCAGTTCTGGTAGGATACACTTTGAAATCATGAATTTTAGTTTTGCTGATGTAAAGGCTTATAATTGTTATATACCAAAGTTGCTTCCTACTCTCACACTATTATAGTGTGTATTTCAGTCCAGATAACTGAGATGCATGAATTATCTCACTGTCTAGGGCTGGGGAGATCGCTCAGTGGAATAAAAGCACTTCCCTGGCAAGCAGAAGTGCCTGAGTTCAGTCCTTGGTCACACACACACACACACACACACACATACACACACACACACACAAATCTCACTATAGCACTGTGTTCTAGTGGCCTCTCACAATCACGTCCTTCTCAGTGTGGCTATCTTGATCAAAATATGACCTTTCCCTTTTAAAATAAAGTTTTAAAAATCAAGTGTCACTTCAGCTGTAAGAAAATATTACCATATTATAAAAGCATGATGAGCTACACTGTTGAAGTGATGATACATCTCTTTACTTATGGATATGTAAAAGGTAATTCCTAACTGCAAATTCTTCAGTCCATTAAAATCGTATTAGTGGTTATCCACAAGGTACCTGCAGGGACAGTGTCAACTGCAACTCAAATCAAATTATACTGAAGACAATGCTCTTTATATATGCTTTCAGCAAATTCTTCACTTATACATTAAATAAATATTTGTTCCTATGTCTAACATATAAAAGTACTGTTTTAAGTCCTGGCAAATGAAAACCTTAGACTTCAAGCCAGATACTGTAACACATATCTGCAATTCCAGCACTTGAAATGCAGACAATTGAAAACAGGAATAAAACATAAGCACTTGTGTGCTTCTGTGCAAATAAATAGGCAAAGGTGTAAGAAATTAGGAAGAAGGTCATAAGATTGGCAAGACTGTTCCATTTCAAAGTTCGTATTTCTGCAGAAGCTTGAAGATGGAGAAAATGTTAGCCATGGAAGACAGATCAAACACTACAAGCAACACAAAGGGAGTGTCAGTGGAAATAAGGTACCAACCAGACAGAAGTTATTTTAAGTTCTGTGAGCCGTGATTTTTGGCTTTCTTATTTTTTTTTTATTGTCAAGGAAATGAGCAATCATTGAAGAGCTTGGCAATGATGGTCAGTAATAAATAATGCGGAAGAATCATACCGATAATTACATTCAGAAAAAATATTGCATGGAGACTAAAGTGTTCAGTGGAAAACAATTTCAGGTTTTTTTGTAATAGCCAAGAGCAAGATTATGGTGGTTAGATGAAATTGACATTAGCCAAGGCAATTAAGACTGCATACACTGGGCAACTATTTTGAAGGTAGAATTAAAATAATTTTTTTCTCTATTGAAAAGGAAATATGAGAGGAGAGGTGACAGCAAGAGGATTTCAATAAATTTTCATTTATAAGAGTATGTTAGTGACCAACTATAGCTGACCATTACACAGCTGAAAAATACTTTAGGACTAAGAGAGGTGTATTGTTTGGTGTTAGAAAAGTTAAAGATATTTTAAAATGTACCTAGAGGTGTTTACTTAGTGTTTAAGAAAGGGGTGTTAAGTAATCCGGTTGTAGCTATAAACATGAAGTAAGGATCAGCAGGCACATACCTACCCTGTACTTTATTCTAAGTTAAAAATCAGACTTCAAAGCCTCTGACTACATAGCTATTGCCAAAAAGATTTTCAATTTTAGACGTTTTCTTTTCCTCATTAAGAAAAATCCCAAAGAAATTCGCTATCAAAGCACTTAAACTTAAGCAAATGCACTACACCAGAGAGAAAGGACTTCAACATTATATAAATATAAATACTTTTATTTGATAATTTGTCCTTAATACCCAAAAGAGAGAGAAAAATAAAATATAAATACATTATTGTAAATTTTCTTATTACACTGTCAACATTAGCCAGAAGTGATTTTTAAGCCTTTTGAGGTCAATCAAAACTTTATATGAAAACATCAGCAATTAAATTTTAAGGAGTGTACATAAAAATTATATTCATGCTTTTTAAAAACCTCACTTCAGCTCTCACAGCGTTGCATAAATATACAATATGAACAAGAATATATGACAGTAATTGCTTATTTTCTGTGCACTTGATGGAGTTGTATTTAACATTATTTGTTGACTTAGGTTCATTCTTTTGAAATTATTTTTTCGGTTTAGTCTTGGTAGGTCTATTCTTAAATACTAAGGAAAGGAAAAATGAATATTCCAAAAGAATGAAGTAAGTTCTGAAATTGCCTGTGAACTGAAATCTCACTTAGTACCTCTGAGATTGTTAGTTTTGTTTCTTCAGCTACTTAGCTGGGAAATGGAGGAGTCAGTGAACAAAACACACTGAGCAAGCCCAAAGTGCCATGCAAGAGGGGGGAGATGCCTGTCATTCGGTGGCTGTGCTTGATCACAAGTCTGGCATAATAAAATCCACTAGAGAGTAATGAAAACAGTACACTATTCACAACAGAAGGTTTTAAAATGTTGATATATTCATTAGTTCTTTGAGTCAAACTCAAATATGAAGATACAAAAGAAAAATAATCCACTGTGTCTGCTAAAATATGAATGTCTAACTTCCTGGAATGTTTAAGGAAGCCTGGTGTGGTGGTGCAAACCTGTCACACAAGCACTCAGGAGGCTGAGGCAGGAGGGTCATTGTGAGTTTGAGACCAGCCTGGGCTGCAAAGGCTAGCCTGAACTGTACTGTGAGGCCCTGTCTCAAAAAGACAAAAAATAAGAATGAAAAATAAACTATTTGAAGAATGCTCCATAGTTAGAATGATAGGAAAAATGGACAACTGCAAAGCATCAGGTGTTTGGGAAGAAAGCTATCTGCCAATGTTCATCAACAAAGGAATGGAAAGTGAGGTGTGGTTTTTTTTTGTGTGTGTGTGGATTTGTTTTGTTTTGTTTTTGGATAATGGAGTATTCTTCAGCCATAAGGAAGCACAAACTTGAGGCATTTATAGCTTAGCTGGATGGATCTTCAGACCAGGCTCTGAAGTGAAATACACGAGACAAACAAGTCAGTGCCACACTGTCTCCTTGTGTGAGAAACTGAAAGTGTAAAGAAGCACAATGTGTAATTTTTATTGAGAAGTAGAAGGAAGTTGTTCAAAGGAAAGGAAAGCTAGGGAGAGAAACAAAAGGAAAACCTAACAAAGAAAGGACAAAATTCCAAAGCTTTGTAAATAAGGAGGGAAAGAGGATTAAAGGGAGAGATGGGAATAGGAAAAAAAAAAAAAGACCAAGATGAGTCATGTACAAGTTCCCTTTGCTGAATGTGATCGTTGTGTATGTCTAGACTGCACCAATAAATTTGATGAAAAGCAGAAAGCCCTGTCTACTTTCTAGATACCATGAACCAGTACAGTCTGAAATAAATTCATGTGCAATAACAAAGTTTTATTCAGATTTTGAGAAGTAAAAACAATGAAAAATGTGCTGCATTCGCTAATTGTAAAAGCATAAAAAGAACATAAGGATCTTTAAAGATGTAAACATGATCACATGCCAAGACTCTGGACATACACACTGTTATAAATATTTAAGAAATATCATCTTTTGCTATATGATCCTATAAAAATCCATTATGACAATATGCCTCAGATTTTTAGTTTCAGATTCTCCAGAAATATCAAGTATTATGTTTTATTCCTTTCCTTGTAGTTTGAAACTAGTGAAAACCAATAGCAGAAGCAAAGACAGAAATAGGACAACATATAGCAGCTCATATGTAGCAGATTTTCAAAATGAGAATAGCTAACAATGGTTGTCGGATTATCTACTTTTATCATCAGATCTGTGGCTCACAGTAACAGAAATGGTTATGCAAGATTCTACCAATAATTGATTATTCGTGCTTGCTTTCAAGAATCCTTAACTTTTTCTATTTTCTTATCTTCTTTACTTTTATTTTAAAATTTTATTTTATCTTGAAGAGTAAAAACAGAAGCAAAAACAAATAGCAAAAACGACAAACAGACTAACATATGACAGTACATACGCTACAGATTTTCCAAACAAGAGTAGCTGATTAACAAAGGTTGTTATTTGATCTATTTTTATAGCCAAATCTGTTGCTCACATTAACAGGTATAGTATTGCAAGATTGGGAAAATAATTGAATATTGGCGCTTGCTCTCAGGAAATCTTAGTTTTTCCCTGGTCTTTTGTTTTGTTTTGTTTTAATTTATCTTAAAGAGAGTATAGTGACTGATAAGACACTAGGAACAGTACACATTTAGAAGATAAGGACAAGAGGCATTCAACTATGGGTTTTGTATTACACATTGCTGTCCTCGATGCAGTTGCTCAGATTGCAGATGTCAGCATAGAGTTAGCCCAGGTGAAAATTCTACACAGTAACTGTTATTAAAAAGAAAAAAATAAAACTTAGAGAAATTATGAGTACAAACACCTCAGCCCTCCATGTATGCTTGCATGTTTTCCGTCCTTTTTTCCTTTCCCTCATCTTTACTCTACATATTATGTTTCAGAAGTGAGTGATTGGTAGAAGAGCCTGAATGCAGGAATTTTGAATCAAGGAAGAGAGGAATGATCACACTGGTGACACGGACCGGATAACGGGCAGAACTCTTGCATTACCGCTGATCTATAGGAACGAGAAACGCAATCCTGTGGGTGGTGCAGCACTAGATATAGACAAGGATCTGAGAGAGATCATTTAGACGAGCAATATCATTAAAATCTTTTCTATAATGGCAGATTTTTGTGATGTAATAAACTTGAATGAGTAAGGCATTTGAAAATTGGTCCTACGTCTGAAACAGTCTTGTTATAAATGTGAACACACTAATCAGATGATGCATGTTTCAAAGTTTAAGATAGCAAACCACAAGCCTGTCATTACATAATAATATTTTAATATTTCAAGGCTTTTCCTTGCTTCACAAGTGTACTTATGTTTTTTTTAAAAAGTCTGTTGCAACAATTTCAGTCAAAACCCTTTAAATCATAGTGCTACATCTTCTCTATGATTTCGAGACACCTTGAGGTAAATAGGAGATATGATTCTTCTTTGGTTTAAAATGCAAATCTTATTTCGATTTTAATGGATGAGGAGAAGTGATGGCATATATTCCTTTCGAAGAATAAAGAGCTACAGAAAATGCGATGCAGAGTCTGACTGCTAGCTTGATCAACTCTTTTATTTAATAACTACATAACTTTGTCTGGTCCCCTACTATGAGTCCCACTGTTTTTCTCTGGTCCTTTGCTATCTCTTCATAAACTCAGCTACAATAATGCATGCTGTATGGATTTATGAGAACTCCATGAATTTCTCCATCGTAAGCTTGCCTTGTACCACCTACCGCACCTAAGTGCTCACATATTTAATGCCTTAACTCTTTTTAGTGAACAATTACTGTATTTTCTTATGATTTTTATATTTTCATTAATCATATTTAACAAGTCCCTACATCTTGCACAAGATTTTTATACTATGTTGTCAAAAAAAGAAAACATAGGTGAAAATTCACATATTAAGATATACAATTACATCCTCATTAGCATTTTTCTCCACATATATGCAAACTGGGTAAACATTTTATATCTCTCAGAATGTCATTGAAACTTTGTATTGTCTAGAATATGCTGTTCGTTTGTTATTTTATAGAAAATAAAGTGAGCTAAAAATAATAACCAATGAAATAAATTCAAACAAAAACTCTTCTCTAGGAAGGTAGTAAACCAGGATTGCATGTAATGTTTAGCAGTTTGAACTTCAGAAACAGAATCTTAGTTTTGCCATTAAGTACTTTCAAGACAGTGGGTGGGTTTTTGAACCGTATGAGACTCCATTTCTTCAACTAAAATTCTAACACTCATTATTACTTGACTCAATGTGATGTTACAGAGACTCCTATAAATATAACTTGGAGAATTATTTGAGATGGAAAGAGCGTATGCTCAGTATACGACATTGTTTTCTGCAACTCAGATGCAGTTCCCCTTACAGTGTCTTTACTGGTTCCATTTTCGAACTCTGACTGTACTCTTCTTTCTGATACCATGATCCACAGGCTCTTAATCACTTGTTAGTTTTACATTTTTGTTTCTGGAACCAGAAATTTTCTTTTACACTTGGGTCACAAAGGTATCACCAAATTTTAATTTCATAAAAAGATGCATATTAAAAATTATTAAGTATAATAATACAGTAAAAATAGTGATTATCATACTAAACTATAAGAGAGAAGGAAATATAATTTGGGTCTGCAATATGTGTATAAAAGTATAAGCATAGATAATTATGTATCAGTACAACTTATTTATCTTTACAGTTAGGGAAAAATCAATATGAATAAATATGTTTGAGGAGAGGGTGATATTTTTGGTAAATGCTTTTAATGAATCTAATGTAAATAATTATCATTGACAGTAATTCACATCTATGTGGATATGTACTATATATTATTGAAGTGTTTTTTTATCACAACTAATACTGGATGAATTTTAACCACTTCAGGGCACAAATTTTTCCTGAGACAATTATTCACATTTTATCATCTACAAAGCTCCATGCTAAGGGCCTTAAGGAACACAAAGGTTAAGTAAGAGAGAAATATCATCTGTAATGTATTCATAATAAAATATAGATGATGCTATCTATGTATAATAATAAAAAAAGCAAGTACTATATTTTGAAAAGAAGAAAAGATGGAGTACTATGGATGTTTAGGAGTATGAAGTTAGAGGATTTAGAAACCTCATTTACAAAATCACTTTAAATTTCTGCATGACACTTATGAAGGATTTCTTCATATAAAGATACATCTTACAAAATTTTAGGTTGGTGAATGACATGTAGATTATAAGACCTCAAGAAAGATGGCCCTTGACAGGGATTTTGACTCAGAATAAAACTGAAGAACTGTGTAACAGAATGGCACAAGGATGTGTCAAACTAGAATGAGCAAATTGAAACGCTACATCTGCCATCCTTCAGTTGTCTTATGTGGTAAAATGCAGGATTACTTCAGAGGAAACACACAGGAGGTAAGTGATCAAAACTGTGCTACCCCAGATCCAGAAGTGATTCTTTGTGTGGCATGGTGCAAACTAAACATGTGGCTCTTTTTCTCAACATGGACAATGTCAATTAGCTTTCTATGATAATGTGAAAACACTTGAGAATATGAAGTTCGGGTGGAGAGTGTGCACTTGGGCTCAGTGTCTCAGTGTTCACCTACTGGCTTCACGGCCATGTGCTGATGTGGAAGCAGCACATGCTGGAAAAGGGTGCGTGGTGGCGAAGCTGCTCCTGGGGCCCTGAATCAGAGGCCAAAAGTGCTAGGCAGCAGGGAGTGCAGGGCAGCATGCGGCTTTCAGAGCCCTGCTCCCTGACCTTCCTCATTCAGCTTGGTCCTGTCTTCCAGTATGCTTGTGGAGCTGAGTTAATCTGCTGAAGACGCCCGGAAGCAATTGCTTCTCTCGGCATCGCCTTTCAACACAATGTTATGGTTTGTGTCGAGGTGTCCCCCAAAACCTCACGCAGTCATGAGCAGCTTCTGAATTTTATGATTGATTGCAGCACGTGATCTGCATTGCAATGTGAGGAGGGAAGAGAGGCTAGCTAGCTGCCCGAGCTGCTGCTCCTCCCCTTTGCTCTTGCTCTTTGCCACTGCCATGAATGGCTGCTCTGTGCCATGTGCCACTCTGGCTTGAAGCTAGCTGAGTAGGGACTGACACATCCACTAACTGCAAGCTAAATAAGCCTTTCTTTCCTTAATTCTGGGTTTTGGGTACTTTCCAGCAATGGGAGAGGAATAACTGAGACACACACATCAAGAGCAATACTTCAGCATGAAAAGCCTTTCGGGCAAGACTTTAGATCCCAGCGCTAAAGTTTCATCCTGAACCCCCAAAGCCCATGCCCATCTCTAAAGATCTCCAGACTCTAATGACAGCCCATCTTGACCATCTTCAGGGTCTCATCAGCCTCCACACTTTCAGAATGGCTCAAAAATGCTGGCCTGGTATCTCCTCCAAAATTCAAGGCAAACTTATCTTTGAGTTCCTGTAAAGTACTGAAAACAAGTTACCCACTTCTAGTATACAGTGGTACAATGACAACATTTCCATTGATAAATGGAAGAATAGGAGAATAAAAATGAAAAACAAGAGCAAAGCAAGCCCACAGCCCAGCAGGGGGGCATGAAATTGTGCGGCTTCACACCTGGGATCCAGAGCATGTGGCAGTACAGTACTGGGTCTGCTTGCTTCCTGGAGCAGTACTTAGTAGATATTCCACGTGCTTAGTGTCTTTAACTTCTGAGGTCTCCCTTTCAGCTTTGACTTCTCACTTACTGTTTCATGGATTACCTGCTCACGAGCAGCTTGTGTGAATTCTAACCTTACTACACATTGCCTGGCCTCCTAGGCATTCCTTTGATGACTCAGTGGAAGCCTCTGTGGCTAGCTGTCCATCTCATACTCAATACAAATCCAGCAATGCATGGGTGACACCAAGGTCTGCCCTAGCTCAAGCTGCAGCAAAACCACTTTGACCATGGCTATCCCAGCCTGTCAGTGCCTGGATGGACAAGCACAGTAAAACAAATCCTGAGATAATAACAAATCAGATGGCCCTGCAGGAACAGGGTGTCCACTGCCTTTTTCTCAGAGCAAAATCTTGCAAATTAATTTGTACTTTTATACCCTTGAACCTGTAATAGAGTCTGGCTAATGCCTGAGATCCTTTAAAGATATTCCTCTTTTGAGGGGAGGGAAGGTCTCCAGGGTGCTTGGGTCTCACGAGTAGATTGGACTAATAGTGATCCATCTGTTCACAGCCTCCCAACAGCTGGAATTACAGGCATGTACCACCATGCCCAGTCTCAATTGCCATCTTAGTGCACCCTGGTGGGGGGCTGGTGCAGCAGGACTGGGGATCAAACCCCAGGCCCCTGAGCCTGCTTACAGTCACTTTAGCCCCCTGAGCTATTTGGCTGGCCTAGGGTCTTCCTAATTGCATAGGGGCAAAATACTTAGTTTCTTTGTAAGGGTGTTAATTTCTTCAGCAACTACAGTCTTTGGCCCCTTTGCTAAACACACTTTTGTTTTACCAAACTGTAAGTGTTCCAAAACTTTCTGGCTTGATTTTTTCTCTTAGTTTTCTTGAAAAACTCGCTGAAATCAGCTAGCAGTCTGGGACATGTTACACTGTCTTAAATGTGTCTGTCAGGTTAGTTAATCCTTCACCTTCTATTTCAGTCTCTCACAGAGTCATAGACATGGGCATGAGTTATTTCCCAGAAAAATAGCACAAATGACACTTAGTCCAGGTCTCAGTAGGGTTCTCATTTCCACTGAAACCCATGAGCACAATCTCTACTGTCTGCCTTCCTGTCAACATTCTGGGCTTCTGAGCTCACGTGGAGGAGGCACAGAAAAAGTAAAAGGCAGGTGGAAAGAGACCAGGAAACTGTACTTAAATGTTGCATTCCTAAGAAAACTTCGACTTCCAGGATTTAGCTGAAGTCACACAGCCCTGTGCCAACGTTCCTGGGCTATATTTACATTTTTTTCCTACCGGACTCATCACTAAAAGGCCATAAATTGGCCTAATTAACAGGTTGGGCAAATCTGTGAAATGTTTTATCATCTATAAAAGCAAAATGGCCATGCTTGTCTCAGGGGCTGGTTCCCTTCTTGGGGAGGAAGGAGGAGAGTGTGGACTTTCATCTTTCACTTTTTGTTGCCTCCAGAAAAGTATAAATGCTCTCCTTTCCAAAATCCAATGCATTTCATTTCTTTGAGCATGTCTTATAATCTGTATCTCTGCCTACCAAACTGTTTTTGTCTTTAAGTCTCTTTCTGAACCATTCTGAGAATTGCTTTTCTGTGACTGAGTTCAGTGAGCCTGGTACAGCAACAACATTAGGTGCAAGGCGCCCTGTGATGATGCCAGCATTGGAAACTGACTTTCATTCCGTCTCTTTAGGACCCAGCTCATGTCTCCACACCTTGCCAACTGGCTTCCCCAAATTTCCTAAAGCTCCTAGAGCACAGCACCAGTTAAAGTCACAGCAAAAATTTCCAACTGCTTCCAGTAGAACGTTAAACTAAGTATGGACTCATCTAAGAATGACACCATATTTATGAAAAGTCGACCCTAACAGACTAGCTATATGGGAGAAACTGTGTTTTTCACAATTATTGGGAACAAGATCAAAATAGCCAGTCTGATCACTCACAGTACATGTACAAATAAAATTTCTAGTCAGAAAATTCAGAAAAGAAATAGAAAAAGAAGAATGCTAGCATATTGATACTCTCAATATTAGAAAGGAAGAAGTAATCATTTATTCATTTGCAAATTGCATGTGTAGTGTGTTATATATTTCAAAGAATCCACTAAGCAGCATTATACCTTATAAACACTTTAAAGTTAGCAAAAGGAATAAAATAGATAAGCATCAGTGCAGGAATTTTAGGTTAAGATAGGTAAAACATAATTAAAATAAACAGAGACAAATATATGAAAAGACATCAATGTTTATGAATAAGAAGTGTTATAGTTTGAAGTGGTAATGACTTTGAAATTAATTTGAATTTTAAATGGGACCTCTCTCAAAATCCAAGTTGAATACACTGGATAGGAGAAGAAGATGCTCAAGTTCATATAAACATCAAAGGAGCACAGTGTTATCTGAAGAACAGTGAGATCAAGCAGCATAACTGAAGGTATGATTTTCTTATATCAAAACTCACTATAGCACTACCTTAAAAATCAAAACAATTTAATCCTACCATAAAAATACATACATTGACTGATACAATATGATTTGGATTAGAGAAATAAAATTTCACATTTGTTATCGATTGATTTTGTCAAAAGCTCAAGAAAAATTAATAGGAGAATAAACAGCCCTATTAACAACTGTGTGGAAGCTAGACTCCCCCTCGGAGAAGTTTGACTCTCTATCTCACACTACATATAATGATTAATTTAAAATGAATCAGATATCTCAAAATAAGGCCCAAAGCAATGTAAGTCTTAAGAAAAAAGATATATATATATATATATGTATGTGTGTATATATAGGCATATACATAAATATATTTGGGATATTATACATATATATGCTACATATCTTCATGAAATTGGACTGGGGATGGTTTCTTTAAATTATTTTTAATATATGTACTGCTGAGCATTGTTAATTGTTTTAACAATGTAAATAATAACACTATAACTTGGACTTCAATGCAGTTGCTCTCCCGAGGATGTCATCATGAAAATGAAAAGACAGAACAGCAGAAAATTCTTGCAAGTCATAATTTGTAAGGGACATTTACCTGGGATAAATAAATGATATTTATAATTTAATAATTTCAAAAATAAGCATATGTGGCAGAAGAGATAGCTCAGAAGTCAAAGTGCTGGCCTTACAAGCTCGAGGCTCCAGGTTCGGTTCCTGGTACCACATGGAGTACTGGCTCTGCACCAGGAACTCCATGCCTGCCACTGAAACTGCATGTGGTGGCACATGCTTATAATGCCAGTGCAGGGGAGGCTGAGACTGGAGGATCAGTGTGAGTCAGAGCTGTGTAGCAAGACCCTGTACCAAATCTATAAATAAATAAAAAGCATTTAAAGAAATAAAAAACTATTATTTGAATACAGGTTGCTCAAAAGAAGATACAACAATGACCAGTCATCCCATGAGAAAATACACAAAGAATGTGCATTAGAGGAGCACAATCTAAACTATACCGATATACTACTTTATAACCCCAAACAAAAGTAACATGGTGAATGTATTAGTTACTTTTCTTTCATTGCTTGAACAAATACACAATACTTAAAATGAGGGAAGGAAAGATTTGTTTAGCTCACAGTTACTGGAGGTTTCAAGACACTGGAGGAGAGGTGGGGGCACTGCCGTGTCTAGGATGACCCTCTCCACACCTCTGAGAAAGCACAAGCTACCAGTTGAATGGTTCACACTTCTCTGGCTCCAACCCTCTCGGGTCCTCTGGCCCCACCCTGCAAGCCACTCGCTGCTTCTCCAGCTGTCTCTGCCCCATGACCAACCTGAGGCTTAGGGGAAAAACAAGACACAAACTGTAACAATGAACTACTAACAAAAACTTTTATTATTCTGCCTACATTTTCTCCACTATTTTTTAATAAGTGTAAATTACTGTGCCAATTTTTAAGATCTTTCTTGAGTAATTTTTGTTATGGAACACCCAGGATATTATTGGAAGCATAGGCATTTAGGTTGCAAATGCAGACTAAGAAGAGCAGCTTAACAACCTGGTACTTTGCTCAAGACACTGTGCTCTCTTACTGGATCGCTTACTCTTTGGCCAAAAGTAACTTTATCTGTAGCACATCAGATACCCTCCTTAGTTTCTTATTTCCACTGAAAATATCTTTTAGCAAGTTAATGAAGGGGGCACTTTTTTCATGGATTTTATAATTTACAAAAAGTTCATGTAGAAACTAAAGAATTGTTTTTTTGTCTCCCATAAATAAAATCAGCAATATCCATTTTTATTCCTGACCAAGATGTTCAAAGGCTACTGATCTTAGAAAAAGCATAATTTCAGCATCATTTAAAATACTTCACCCCATAGCTATGCCACCTACTTGATTTTAGAGTTAGAAATATTTATCACTAAAACACAGATTTGCAATAAAGAAAATAAGCACAAATCTTACTTGTGAATGCAAAATGAAAATAATACATAAAATAATAGCAATAAAATTAATTATATCTAAGAAGTAATATTATCAAGCAATGAATGAAGGCATGCACCCATAATCCCAGCATTCAAGAGGCTGAGGCAGGAGGATCATTGCGATTTTGAGGCCAGCCTGAGCTACTCAGTGAGTCCAGGCCAACCTGGACATAGGAAGACCATTTCTAGAAAGAAAGAAAGAAAGAAAGAAAGAAAGAAAGAAAGAAAGAAAGAAAGAAAGAAAGAAAGAAAGAAAGAAAGAAATATTATCATCAGTCATGTGATTGATCAGTGAAGTAGTACTACTTGCAAACATTTCTGAGTTAATATAAATTAAATTATAATAGATGCTAGCCATTTAAAAGATTGAAAATCCATACAAAATATGCTGAAACACTTTTTAACATTAAGTACATAATTTTATTAGAAATAAAGCATCTCACTAAGGCCTTTAAATAATGCAGTCTTCAGTGCTGGAGATCTCAGTGGAGGTGATAAAACAGGAAGGAGATGCAAGCCTGATTTTGTTGTAAACTACATGCTTGAGATGTGCCAGGCTCTGAGCTGTGCCCTAGCACACACGTGTGTGCACACACATGCTGACAGAATTGATAAAGCCTACAGAAAGCATAGAACTGTGCCTTTAGGGCCATACCGTATGCAATGAGCTGATGAACAATTTTCTTCTTTTTAGTTAAGAGAACATTTTCTATGAAGGTACTTTTCTCTCTGTATTCACAATAAACAGCTAAAACTTACATGTACTTCTTTTGAACAGCAGATGTTTCAGAGTGCTGACTTGAAACTTAAATTGAAATACTAAGAAGCCAGATGTGTTGTATGGGCCACACCTGCAGCATTCTTGGTGTCTTTGCATGGAATATATGAAGGCGGAACCCAGCCTGAGTAATTAAGGCCTTGGGAGATTTAATCTCAAAATAAAAATAGGAACGAAGGCTTGAGGGTGTGGCTAATGGCAAAGACCCTGAATTCAGCCATTTTTACTATAAAAATCAAGATTTGTAATATTTCCTATAAATGCATTATAATTTAGTTGATATTTAAGTTATTTTATCATGTATATAAACATTAATTTTATGTCAATTAATCAACTAAAATATTCATTTAAAATGAATTCTCCCTTTCAATCTACAAAACAGTCAAAAGTATGATCAACTTTCATTGTAATTATTATTTGTTGTCTCTTCTCTATTTAACATTCTGTTATTTGTATTCTCTTTTATAAGAGCAGTCGTTGAATTTTTGTGGAAGAGGAGTGTGAACTCAATTACGTTTGTTATTTAGTGAAATATCTATTTTAATGGAGTATCTTTTCCTTTGCCAAACAACATGTATTTTTGCCATAAAAATAAAATTATGCATATGAGATTGTTTCTTTCTTCCTTTCTTGTTCTAAACAATGGTATGTTTTGTTTATGCCATTGTTGACTTACTCTGACTGGAATGGTCCACACCAAGTCTGGTAGCTTGCAGATTTATGTCCTTGGTCGCACGTGCCCCAATCCCATTTCCATTAGGTTTTCCCTTTACACAGAGTCAATCTCACTTTTGGTGCTTACCTCCTTCACTCCTTTTTGTCGCTCTGGATTTTATCAGACTTGTGACACCAACTTCTTCCCCGTTCCAAATACTCCACTGAGGTGTGTTGTTTCAGATTTAGCAGTCTGCTATTCTCTTCAGCTTGTTCACCTACTCAATTTCTCTGTGAGTCATAAAAGATTTTTGGACTTGCAAATATGTGCATTTCTCCGTGCCATGTATTTCCTTGCTCCATAGAGGATGTCTTCAGCAAAATGATACGCTATAGAACATATTCTCTAGCCCCAGGATCAATATCTAGTTTAACATTTCAGATATAAGTGAGACATAATTTTAAAAGTTATTTATCATCATCCTATTCTGTGTTGAGTAGTATAACTCTAGTAACCTAGGACTGTATTTATCTTGCAAATTATAATATGAGTGGCGTCTGCCATCATATTATCAGAGGATACAGAGAAAATACTTGACGAGGAAAAAAAAGGTATATGAAATAGTGTAAATAAAAAAAATATATAGGGAAATAACAGACTATAGAATCATACACTGTAAAGCTATGCCATTGGCAGATCTCGTATGGGAGCACACACTATTCTGTATCTATGGGCTCTATAGCCATGGACTAAACTATTAGTGGATGAAAAATGTTTGGAAAAAATGACAATACCAAACAAGTATAAATGTTCCTTTTCTTGTGATTACTTCCTGAAGTATAAAATATACATATATAATTTAAATTGTATTAGGTATAATAAATGATATACAATATTTGAAGTATATGGAAAATGTGCATATTTTATAAAAAAAGCACCACCAGATCATTTTATATTAGAAAACAACATCCATTTATTTTTGTAGTCAGAGGGTATCCTGTAGCTAATCTCATAATAGGTCCTTCTCTGTAAGTACATTTATTATATTCATGTTATATATTATAAATTGCAATAATAATAACATTATATAGATATGGTTTTCTTGATCCAATTTAGCTAACTTATGGATATAACCACTATAGTGTACATGCTATCACTGTTCATTTTCTGAATAAATTTTTTTTTCTGTATTTTAGGGAATGGTCTATAGGGCATTGAGGGTCTCACTACTAAGTCAGACTCATAGTGATCCATCTGTTACAGTCTCCCAAGAGCTGGGATTACAGGAGTGAGCCACCACACCCAGTCTCAATTGTTGTCTCGGCACTACCCTGGGAGTGGGGGGGTACTGGCAGGGCAGGCCCAGGGATAAAATCCCTGACCCCTGCACCTGCCAAATTGGACAATTAATAGAGACTTAATTATACATTTAAAGGTACAAAATAAAATTATTTTTAATTATATGAGAAAGGAGCTATCAAATCAAGTATGTGAATTATCTTTGAATTGAACCTCCGTATTTCTAATGAACAAATACAATTAGCTGAGCATGTGCATAGGTATGTTTGTAGAGTCAGAGATTTGAAATGAACAAAGGATCCTAGGCTCTTTTCACTAATTGCACAAAATATCAAAAGCACTGCTGAATTTTCTAGCAGAACCAAATCAATAATAAAAGATTATGTTATTCCTAGCTATTTTGAAATATAGTTGTCAAAGGACCATTTCTTCTATTGCTTCCTGTCAGATCAATGTGCTGGTTATACACACACAATAACAAGAATTCCAGGCATGACTGATGGACGTGAAAGCTGCACATCACAGCAGTTCTGTCACGGTCCTGTCACTTGTATAGAAACAGTGATGAATTTAACGGTGTTTGCTCAATATGTTCCTGTTAGATAAAATGTGTGCATGATTTTTCCAGTAAAAATGAATAGGCATCAATAAGCACTGTGCTGAAGGTTGTTTTCCTAATCAAAAAAGCAAAATTTTCTCAAGCATATTCTAAGTATTAATAAAAAATACAAGGTTGATAAAGAATGTTTATTATAAACAAATAGCTTGAGTTTCAAGTTTGTTTTACTGGTCCATTGTTGCACTGTTTTTGAGTAATGGGTGTTTCCTGCTATTTAAGAATCATCTCTGGAATTCCCAGGAACATTCTTACTGCCAATATCAACATGCCACCTCCTTATAATGGTACCAAGGAAAACTGCCAATTTCCATCCCTCCTGGCATCTTTACCTGTGTGCAGCTCAAATGACAGAAGGCCAAGATTCAGCACAGAGAAGCGCTGGAGCTTATCAGCACTCTGGCCCATGAAGTAAGAGGGACTTTGATGTATTTCCCACAAGCATTATTCTGTGAATGCTCTAACAGGATGAAGTGGATACAACTAGACTAATGCAGAACAGCAGTGAAAAATTGTTGCATATCAACACTCATAAGACGTAAAAGCCCTGGACTCATATCAAACATATGTAAAGCGTAAAGACAAAAATTTTATTTTAGAAACCCACAAGAATATGTAAACTTATATCCTTCCAGGCTGTGTTGCTTTATCCAGAAAATAAGTCAGGCAATGTTTTTAAAGCATTTAATATTTGTAATTTAGAACAGAAAATCTATAGTAATAATTTTATTGCAGCTTTGAAAGAAAATTTTGTCTTGAGTCCACTTATTTGTTTTCCTTTAAAAAGTTGCTACTATTTTACTCATGATAGACTAGTTTCTCATCTAGTCTATCAATAATAAATACATAGACATTTTATACTAAAGGAAATGGAGAACCGATTGCCCTGAGCAGAGGTAAATTAATAAGTTAGCCTTATCGATGACTCTAGATTATGGCTCAGATTTATGTTCCTATGTTCTGGAGGAGGAGCTCCAGACAGCACGTTGTCCTTGCTTAAAATTAGTCAGGTATTGAAATTTGATCCAATGGCTTCTGCTAGAATTTTTTCAAGATAATGAAGTAAAACTGATGCACACAGAAGCAAGTATGAATGGGCATCACCTTGGTTAATTTGAGAAATGTGAAACTAGTTAGCACACAGATACATTTTCACAGGGCTAGACAAAGACAGACCACTTGGGAAACAATACCCCTCCATTTTTTCTGTACAAAATGCATGATGGCGACTTCAGGATTCCATACCGCTTCTCTTCTTCCTGCAGCCTGGTTTTGGTGGCTGGCCAGGAGTTAATAGTTTTTCTGTATGTTGTGTTTGCACTGTGATATGAGTTTCTACAGTACCAACAGCAGTGGTGCGAGTGGTTATAGAACAGACCTTCCAAACCTGGGCAGTGAAATTAGCTTTTCATTCTTATAAATTTATTATCTCAGGAACGTTGTAGTAGTGGAAGTCCAACCCAATAAGCTATAAATATGAAATATTTTAAGGATTGTATTAATACCTAACTTGCGCTTAGTATCTCAGTAAAAACATAAACCTTGCTTATTGCATCTCTACCATACAAAATTTTCATAGAGTTGATGCATTTACATTTCTTTCTACTTATGATGAGTTTATTCACTTTAGTTGTTCTTTTAATTAGTCTGTCAAATATGGCAAATGTTACACTTAAAATGTTCTGTACTTTCTTGTGAAAAAACTCAGGGAAAAAAATGAGCCATTTAAATTTTGTTAGCCTTTCTGTTGATCTTCAAATGCTCAGATATCTGGACATGATTGACACTTCTGGGAGCATCTTTTCTGTGAGGAAAAAAAAAAACTTTTAGAGCCAAGGTTGCATTACATTTCTGAGTCTAAAACATTTTTGGGCTTAGAAATTAGATTAGTGTGCCTGAATTAATTGGACTAGTAAGCTAGAAAGCTAGGTCGAATATTTGTCAGGAATTTCAAAGACATATCCCAGTTTGCATACCAAAGTAGGAAATTTACTTTTATTTGAATGAAAGAAATTGCTCGCCCTGTCTGTGAAGTAGAAGAAGCAGTACACAGCTAATTGGGTAGAGAGGCACAAGGGAAGTTCAAGCATGGGACAAAAAGGAAAGAAAAAAGCAAGCAAAATTCTGTTCTTAAACTCCTCAATTCAATGGGACTTAAATCCAGTTCAATTAATATCCTGTAAAATGCATGCAAGTAGGAGAAAATCCTTATTTTATAAACATGTGTGTCAATCATAAAAGAACATAGTTAAATATGCAAAATGAAGGAAATAATGAACAGAAAATGAATATCAGGGCAACAACGTAAGTTTATGTTCTAATACAAATTGATTAAATTCAATTTCTTCTGGCACGAATGTGGAAGTCCTCCTGGCTTTCAGACATAATTATGTCTACAGCACCTCAAACACTCTTGATAGTGAAACTTCCAGTCCCATTATCATGTCATGTCTTCATAGCTACCACTTTGGTGGTAAAAATAAAATTGCTCATTTTCACTTGATAGTTTTTGTGATGACTCTTTTTTCATTCAAAATACTTCACAGACTTTTAATTTTTGAATTTCCCTATATATTAGAATAACAGTTTTATTAGAGAGAAAAGTGAGAAAATCAGGAATGGGAAGAAGAAAAGTGTGAGGAGAAATAGCAAAAGAGAAAGGGGAGAACGGGAGAGTTCCTGGAAAATAGAAAGCTAGGTGCTGCTCAGAATTAAAATTAATCTCATTAAAATGAGCATTCTCTCCTGTATTCCCAGAAATCAGGAGGCTGAGGCAGGAAGATTGCCATGTTGAGCATACTCTGGTCTACATAGTGAGTTCAAGGACAGCCTGGACTATGCTGAGACCCTATTTCAAAAAACCAAATGAATAAAAAAAAATTAAAAAGTATTTGTCCCATTGTTATCTCCATTCAAACCAGAGCTCAGCACCACTAAGCAGCAGGTGAATTATATTGGATAGTTCAGTTTGTATGTTAGAGATACTGGCTCTGTTCTATTGATATTAAAAGAAGTAATATATATCTATATCTATCTCTCCATCTATAAGTAAAAGAAAATATGTTATAATATGAGAAATGTATTGCCATAAAATTATACATAAACTGAAACAAGAAATAATACTTGTCTTAGAGTTATGAGAAAGCTTACTGAACACTCTACCAGAGGCTAGATTAAAGGATAAAACACACATGTGCTTCACAGAGAAAGAATAAAGGGAGACACTCCAGAACTGTTCTACAGCAACAGGGAGGTGGAACACCCACACGCCCTAGGTTAGGCCAGTAGGCTAGAGGCCCAGTTGGAGCCTCAGAACTGCATATTGCTGTCTTCTCTTTCCTTTTGGAACAGTCTTCTGTATCTGAAAGCCTTCAGTGGTAACTCATCCATATTACAGATGACAATATGCTTCATTCAAAAATCTGTTCATTGTATTAACATAATATAAAAATAACGTTCATAATAATAATATTTGGACAAGTATTTAATACTATATCTTGATACTGTATCCAAATTATTTGAAATATAAAATTAATCAACACAGGTAGTGATACAGGAGGGTAATTCAGATAGAAAGGTGATAATTTTAAAAATGAAATAGTAATGTGGAAAATTTGTTCTGGAAAAAGAAAGAGGCTGACAATGGTCATTAATTTATGCTGGAATTGGTGCTAATAGGAGATGAAACCACGAAAAGGAAGCAACCCTTTGTCATCAGCCTTTGTCTGCAGTCAACCCATAGAAGTGGCAATGGTTTATATATTTAGGGTCTAAAGCAAAAGTTATAAGAATGGCAGAAATAAAAAAAAAAAATTATGGCAGAAGCCCCTATAGCCTCAGCCTCCTGTTTGGAGGCCAAACTCTAAGAGTCAAAGTTTTATTTTTCATAGATATTAAAGATGAGTGGAGGTTGGAAGAATGTAGCTTCAACCACACTCAACTGCAGATGCTACTTGGCATTTTGTATCAAAGAGGCACATCAGAGATAACTATTTCATTCACTAGAGGGACAACTGCCAGTACATTTTTTGTAACATCAGCCACAGTCCCTGTGTTAAATATTTTTAGTGGAAATCAAATATCTCTGGAGCTTTATATATATATATATATATATATATATATATATATATATATATATATATTGCAGTAAACTAATAA
This sequence comes from Ctenomys sociabilis, assembly GCA_004027165.1. Classification (NCBI taxonomy): domain Eukaryota; kingdom Metazoa; phylum Chordata; class Mammalia; order Rodentia; family Ctenomyidae; genus Ctenomys; species Ctenomys sociabilis. The sequence goes on from PVKA01012869.1 coordinate 24,826, forward strand.
TTTGAGCTTCGAATTGTGTTACAGAAGCATTAATGACAGTGATGGACTAAGCATTAAAGCCATGATACTTTTATCCCTGACCATTTATCAGTGACAATGATAATGATGACCCATGGGGCAATACAATAGCAAGTTTCTGGAATCTCCATAAGTTCTCAATCCCAATGTGGAGATATTTGCCCCACCATGACTCTCTTATCCTTGTTCATTATTGATCAGATAAATACAAAAAGAAAAATGTACACTGAAATACCACTTCATATTCATCAGAATGTTTGGGATAAAAAAAAATTTAAAAAACCAGATACTATGGAAGTTTTGGTGAGGGTTTGAGGAAACTGAAACACTGATGGTCCACTAGTGGGAATTCAGAATGGCGTTGTGCTTCTGAAGACAGTTTGGTGGTTCCCTGAAAGATTATGCAAAAAGTAACCATAAAATCAGTGATACCACTGCTAATATAAACATAACAAAAACAGAAATATGTATTCATAAAAAATTGTATGCAAATGGTTATTGCACATTTTTCTAATAGCCAAATCTAGAAACAACCCATTTACCTGTCAAAAAGCAAATGGATAAATAACATGTAGTGTATCCATACAATAGGATAATATTAAATCATAAAATGAAATGAAATATATTTCATCCCAAACATGTTGGGTTATTAGATATGGATTCAACCATATGGTTAGAAAATATAGTTAAAACAATGGTAGTTGCATCATCACTGAACATACACAGGTTTTCATATCATTATTTTCCTAAATATTAAAAAAAATCAATGACATACACAGCATTTACACCACATCCAGATTTCATAAGTAGTTCAAATGTGACATTAAGTATTTGAGAGTGTGGGTAGGTTATACATGAATAAATCCCATATTATATGAGAACTAGAACTTCTATGGATTCAATTGGCCTGAGAAGTCCTGGAACTATTTCACTTTGGATGCAGAAGGGTGACTGCTAGACTCAAACTATAAGAAAAGCGAGCCTTGAAAAGATTGTGCTTCACTGCCTTGGCATGGTTCCAGTGGGAAGAGTGAAGGTGGCACCAGTAGACGGAAAGTGAGTCCGGGCTCTGTGCCAACCAATTAAACCAGCACCGCAGTTCAGGTGGGAAGAATGAAGGTGGTGCCGGCAAGAATAGAAAGTTTGGTACCAGTAAGAAGAGTGTAAGTCTATGCCTAGTGCTTCCTCTATTACCTGCGGACTGATGCATGAGCAAAAGAAGTGCAAATTCATGCTCCTTACTTCTTCATTGCCCCAGGGCTGTGGTGCCAGCAAACAGAGACATCCAGAGGAACAGACACCTCCTAGGAAATCCTCAACTCTGTTGATTAAGGCTCTCTAATATTGAAGAGCTAAAAGAATGGACACGGAAAAGGGTAAAATAGAATATACAAAATTGAAAGATGAAGAAGTGAAATGCAATCCCAAATACCCAACCCACCCAGGACAATCACAGAACACAAAGAGATAAAAGAAATTAGATGCCAACCACTGGAACTCTCTTAATGATAGCAGCAGAAGTGGAAAACAAACAAATGGAGGAGGTCACAAGAAATATAATCTCTACAGGGCAAAAATAAATCACTATTAAAATGCAAGATATTAAAGCAGACATAGATAAACAAATAGAGGAATTCAGGAAAAGGATGGAAATCATGAATTAAAAACATCGACAAGAAATGGAATCAATAAAGCAAAACTGAACAGACATACAGGAGATTAGAAACTCTATTGAAATTATATGCAGAAGATTGAGTGAGGGTTAGGATAGAATATCAGATGTAGAAGACAGGAATACAGTATTGACTAAGAAAAGAATGGTTTCTTAAAAATCACAAGAAATCACAAAATTCAATCCACCAGTTACAGGAAAAAGCAAAGAAGAACAACTTAAAGTTGGTTGGAATCAATGAAAAAGCTAGAGACAGCACAAAACTGTTAAAAGTTTCTTTGCAGGTACAATGACAGAAAACTTGGATGAAAACTAAACATGGATAAAGAATTTGATGTACAAATCAATTAAGCATATAGCTCTCTAGATGGGCATAACTAAAATAAATCCACAACAAGGTATACAATAATCAAGATTATAGAAATTTAGCACAAGGACAAAAATAAAAGCAGTTAGATAAGAAAAAGAATCAACTATAAAGAAATGCCTATAAAACTCACATTAGATTTCTTGGCACAAACCCTGAAGTCAAGGAGAATTTGGAGTGAAGTATTTCAAGCTCTAAAGGAAAAAAATTCTTGAAACTCTGAATATACCCAGGCAAGCTATCTTTCAAAATTTAGAGGGAAATAAGATATTTCCATGACAAGGAACAACTGAAGAGCATTATGGTCACCAAAACAGCTCTTCAGAATGCTCTGAGAGACATATTTGAAATAGATAATGAAGACCACATACACAAGAACACTAATAGAAAGAAGTGGCAGGAAGGGAAAGTAATTAAACAGATAAGAAAGACAGGAAACAAATAGAATGGAAACAACATAAAGATGGAAAACAAAAATACATTAGTTATTACCATCAATGTAAATGATCTCAACTCACCATTCAAAAAGAACAGATTCCCAGGGCCCAGCAAAGAGATGAGGATTCCAGAGCCCTGAACACAAGGGGTAACACACCAAAATAAGTACTCATTTTCCACTCCACCTTCATTGGCTGAGCAGCTGCTAAGAATAAAGGCTACATTTCCCGATAAATGGCAAACAAGTGCAGCATTGCCTCCAGAATCGGTTGCTTCTCTGAGGTACCCACCAGTGTGTTTGGGGAGAAGCTTCAAGAACAAATTGAGGAGCTCCTGTCCTATGAGATTGGAGAGATTCCACAGAAAAATCTGGATATTGTGAAGGAGGCAATGGTTCATGCATAGGAAGCCTCTGCGGAAATCATCAAGAAATGGAGAAACAGAAGTGCTTGAAGAAGGAAAAGAAGTGGCTGGCTTCACTGACTGCTCTGACATTTTCAAAAAATGGTAGTACTCCAGAGGAACATGAGAAGACACAGGAAAAACCAAAAAATAAAAAGAAAAAATTGAGGAGGCACCTCAGGAGAACAGAATGGATAGTCTATCTGTCTCTATTTCTGAACCCAAGAAAAATCTTTTTTCCAAGGAAGAGTTGATTAGTAGCAACCTGGACGAAACAGCTGCTGGCAGAGCCCAAGTCCACCCAAAGGGAAGAAGAAATCTTCACCCAAGGAGGAAATAGGTAGTGAGCCAGAAGAGGCAGCCAGAGGTGTCCTCAAGAAACAGAAAATTTTCTTCCAAGGAACAGCCAGTCAGTAGTGGGCCTGAGGAGGCCACTGCCAGAAAGGGCTGTACTAAGAAAATAAAGAAAAAGCTTCAAAGAACATCCCAGGAGGATTAGAGTAGACATTCCCCAGAGCAGGAGTGGGGAGTGCCCCAAGGTGACATTTCCATCCCATGTCCTAAATCCAAGTCAAAAAAAATAAATCCACAATAAAGGAGTAGATTGACAGAATGAATCAAGAAGCAAGGTTCAACATTATACTGCATTCTGGAAACATAATTAACCCAAAAGAAATTCATATACTAAAATCCAAAGGATAAACAGCAATTCTTCATGCCACAGGAACTCATAAAAGTAAGAGTAACTATTCTATCTTAGACAGTGAAAAATATAAGACAAAATAGAACAAAGAGGCAAAGGTCACTGCAAAGTCATTAAGTGAAAACTCCAAGAGATAACATCATAAATATCTGTGCATCAAGCACAAGTTCAATCAACTACATTAAAAAAATATTAACTGACATGAAAAAACAAATAAGCACTAATACTACTGTTGTGGGGGAATCTTAATACTCTACTGTCAAATTGGATAAATGAACTGGACAAAAATGATCAACAGATTTATGAGAATTAAAGCAAACTGGTGAACAAGTGGACTTGGTAGATGTCTACCAAAATGTTACACCCACAGAACACCACTATATCCATTCTTCTCAGCTGTATAAGGAAATATTCTCCAAAACATATAATATACTATCTGATAAAACATGTTTAAGTCAATGAAAAGGAATTCAAATCATTCCAAGCATACTATATCATGATGAAACTAAAATAAACAACAAAGGAAGCCACAGAAACTATAATAAAACATAGTTATTAAAGAACATAGAAATTAAAGAACTCCCTTAAGAATAATCAGTGGGTTCCAGACAAATTTAAAGATTAAATTGAACACTATATGCAATTAAATGATAATGCCAATAAAACAGAAACATATGGGATGCAAAGAAAACAGTTCTGTGAGTGAAATTCATAACAATGAATTAACACAATAAGAAAACAGAACAAGCTCCAATTAATGATCTAGTATTGAACCTCTCATTTGAATTACCAAAAGTAAACAAAAATAAATGAAATATTTAAATAATAACAATTTTAATTGAAAATTTAATTAAAAATTTACCAACAAAGAAAAGGCTCAGGCCCTGACAGATTCACACTTCAATTCTTTGATACATTTAGAGAAGAAATAAAGACACTAATTCTGAGTATCTTTAATGAAATTGAAAGGAAAGCAGGAATTGCAGTCATTCCTGGAAGCTAGCATTACCCTGATTACAAAGTAGAAAAAAATCAAACCACAACAAAAACCTATAGGTCAATCTCCCTAATGAGCATAGTTACAAAAATTCTCAATAAGGTACTGAAAAACAGAATATAGCAAATAATCAAGAAGATTATATATTACAATGAAGTGTGATTCATCTCAGGATGCAGAAATATTTACAACATATGAAAATCAGTAAATTTAACATTTTAACAGAATCAAATACAAAAACCACATGATCACCTCAATAGATGCAGATAAAGCTTTTGAAAAACACTGAAGTCATTTATGAGCCAAACCCTACACCAAATTGGAATACATGTCCTTTTCTCCAAACTTATATAAACTATCTATGACAAATCAGGAGCTAAGATTAAAATATCAAAAAATGAAAACTTTCACTCTAAAATAAGGAACAAAAGGCTGGCTAAATTGCTCAGTGGATTAAAACACATGCAAGCAGGAACAGGGGCAGGGGGTTCAATCTCTGGACCCACTGTTCCAGCCCCACCCCTAGAGAGACTGCAATTGAGACTGGGTATGGTGGTGTGTGCCTGTAATTCCAGCTCTTGGGAGGCTGTAAGCAGGCAGATGACTATAAGTCTCATCTAGTAGTGAGACCCTGAACACCCTGTGGACTCTACCCTAAAATACAAATAAAAAAAAAGAAAGAAAAAGAAAAAGGAAAAAATGAGAGAGAAATAAAAGTAACAAGGTTTGGAAAGGAAGCAGTTAAATTATTTATTTGAAGATTACATGATCCTCTATATAGAAGACCTCAAAAGCTTCATCAAAAGACTTTTATATTTAATATCAAATTTCGTAGTATAGCAGAATAAGAAGAGTCAAAAATCAATAAAATTTCTATATTCAAGAAACAGATTAATAGAAAAATGGAGAGCACACCCTTCATCACATCATTCAAAAAATGAAGTACTTAGAAATGAATCTAATAAAGAATGTAAAGGATCTATACAATGAAAATTATAGTACTCTACAAAAGATTGAAGAGAATATCAGAAAATGGAAAGGTACTGCTTTCTCTTGGATAGGAAGAACCAACATAGTAAAATTTGGCCATATTTCCAAACCTGCTATACTTATTTAATGTGACCCCAATGAAAATACCACATCATATCTCACACATAAAATTCATTGGGGACCAGAATAGCAAAAGTATTTCTGGGCAACTGTGGAAAATCAGGGTATCACAACCCCAAACCTGAAATTATACTATAAAGCTACTGTGATAAAACAGCATGGTACTGACAAGAACAAACAAACAAACAAAAATACAGATCTTGGGGTTAATGGAACAGATAAGAAGATACAGACACAAACACAAACACTCAGCCACCTGGTCTCTAACAAAGGAGTCAGACATGTTCACTGGAAGAAACGTAGCCTCTTTAATAAATAGTGTTGGAAAAACTGACTTTCCACATGCTGAAGACTAAAACTAGACCCATGTTTATTACAATGTACTAAACTAAAATCAAACTTGATCAAATATCTACACAAAGTAGAAACACTAAATTTATTGCAAGAGAAAGTAGGCAAAATTCTTCAAGGCTTGCATGTTAGAAGAGATTCATGAACAAAAGCAACATTGCAAGATAAATAGTTCAAAGAATTAACAAATGATATCTCACTTTGATAAAAAGCTTTTGCTCAACAAATAAAATCACCAAGAAAGTGAAAAGACAACGCACAGAGTGGGAAAAATTCATAGCCATGTATCCCATAGACAAAGGACTCATATCTAAAATATAAAAAGAACTGAGAAAAAGCAATACCCCCAAATTCAAAGTCCCCATCAAGGAAATAGGTACCTGCAATGAATACACACTTCCCAGGGAAATATTAATGGCAAGTAAATCTATGAAAAAATGCTCAACATCAGTGGTCATTTTGGAGATGCAGATTGAAACAGCACTCAGGTTCCATTTCATGTCAGAAAAAAACGATTATCATAAAAAATCAACTGACCACAGGGATGTAGAGAAAATTTAATCCTTCTCCTTTGTGAGAAATAATGTAGATGGTACAACCATTCTAGAGAATTCTGAAATACTGAGATTGAACGTCCCATTCAAACCAGCTATACCCTTTCTTAGTATCTTTCCAAAAGAATTCAAAACATTATGTCACAGCACAGCAGCACATTTTATAATAGCTAGATTTCAGAAGCAACACAAATTCCCATCAACTGCAGAATGTATGAAACACTTTGTTTTTTTAATATAATGAAGTATTACTCAGCCATAGAGAAAGGTAACTGGAGACTTGTAGGTAAATTGATGTACCTTGAGATCATACTCATTAGTGAAATAAATCCAACTCACATGTAAACATCATATTATGGCTCTAGAGTTAGAAAATGAACATGTGGATACAGTCTGAAATGTACAATAGATAATGTGAATTTGGAAGAACTGTTCAACAGAAAAGACAAACTAGGATGGGAAAAAGGAGAAAAGAAGAAAGTAAAATAGAAAAAAAATATATGTATACATGAGAGAGTTATGATAGTTATGTAGATAGTTTCTTTTAGTTCATTAAAAAGAAAGCTCTCAGGGCCAGGGAGATGGCTCAGTGGAATAAGTGCTTCCCTGGCAAGTGCAATGGGCCTGAGTTCAATTATTGGTTCTGAAAAAAAAAAAAAAAAGTTCTGTCCTAATATCATAGAGACAAGACATCGTACCAATATCTTCTACTCTGAATAACCAGTAAGTATACAACAATACTCAATATGTCAGCTATTGTAATTGTCCTACTAACCTATTTTAAAACTGTTTCTTGTGAAGTTTATCTTTTTCTCTCTCTAAAATAAAAAGAAAACTATTATGCTAAATAAAAAATGCCAGTCACAAAAGAGCACACAGTATGTGATCCAACTTACATGGAAGTCAAGGAAATATATCAAAATAAAGCTAGAATACTATCTTCTCATAGCTGGTATGGGGAGAAACAAGACGACAGCTGAAGAGCATGAAGTTTCTGATTTGAGGATGACATTGTAAAGTGGAAAGTGCTGGCAATTATGCAAATTTGTTAATGCCCTTGGCACTACTGAATAGTATACTTGAGATAAAGGATGAATGCCATGTTAATTAAATTTGAATAAAGCTATTTTAACTGACAACAAATACAAAAAATTATTTTTCCTGCTGTTTTTAGAAGGAGGATACTGGTGAAATTTTGTAAGCATGTAAGACACTATCTCAGGGATCCTGTCAGATATAAAGTCAATGCTGTTTATAGTGACAGCAATAGACACAATAAAGTGTCAACGAACTCCAGATTTTTTGCAAAAACAGCTGTCAATTTTGAAGGATTTTTCATTGATAATAAAGAGACAAGAACAGTATGCATCTGAGAGAGAGGAAGGATTGATTTAGTAAATATGGATGTAATATAGTGAGAAGTTGCTTTCTTGGGATATGAAAGTGAGACAGGTGGTTTCATGTAGTTGCAGTGAAAATTTACATTTCTGCTTAAAACTCCCTAGTCATTTGAGTAAATGAAGCTCAAATGGCAGATTAAGACTAGAACCATATGCACCATTTATATTAATTAATATATTAATAATTTGTTCATTTGGTTGTGTATTGAACCAAAATAATTTGTCAAATATTGAGGGAACAGCAAAATAAATCAGATCTATTCTAGTCTTTAAGGAATTTCTATGAAGAATACACTGTCATTTTTATGAAAGATGAAAGTAACAATCTAAATTGAATATATGTGTAAGGGTATGTTTCTACTATCTCTACCAGTAACTGTAAGTAGTAAAATACTTGCTGTTTAGAAATGATTTATATAAGGTGTGGTGAGTGAGCTCTGTGGAAGATCAGGCACTGTAGAATTTCCCACACAAGCAAGCTGGGACCGATCTGGCCTCTGCTTTTCTCTGGAGTGACAGACAGGAAGCATGCCAGTGGGTTTCATTCCTCACTGAACAAGTCATAAAAAGATTAAAAATAAATAATAATGCTCAGATTCTTTGACCTTGTACCCACAGATCTAGAATACTGATTAAATTACCTATTAAAAAACACCCTCAAGTGATTCCAATTATATTTAGGGCAGAAAACTAATAAGAATAAAAGAAATGATATTTGCAAAAGCAGTTAGATGAGCATCAGGCAGTTGACAATTGGAGGTGTCTGCACCAGAGCGGCTCTGATTTTATCTGCCTTCTTACACACACTCTTACTAAGAGCTTCCCCAACTTTAAAACAGGGAACCTGACGTCTCACACTTCTCAGAAACTCGAGGTGCTTGGCCAGCCCTTCTCATTCCAGTGACTAGGGAAAATGAAGGCGAAGAAGCATAAGGGAGGAGCTGGTGACATTCGAAACCTCGTAGCTTCTGAAGCAGGAAAACAGAAAGAATCGTGCATGCCCTGCACCAGGGCATCTGTCTCAAATCATCTTTGCTTTTCCTTTAGCTGAAGTCCAAGCCCAGAACTAACTTGAGAGAAAGCCTTACTGGCGCTTCCAGGGCCCTGCGGGCACTGAAGGGAGAGCCCCGTAGACAGAGCGGGTGACCGATGGGAGTCAGAGTGCGAGGGTGTGAGAGGCAGCAATGACAAGAGACTCGGCGAAAGTGTATATTACTATTTCTCTTAATTTTTTTCCTTCATGTTCTGTAGGGATTTAAAATTCAATACATCAATACTTGATGGAAAATATCTGTTCCACATTATGCCTAATATGTTTGATATTTAGACAGATAAAGTAAACCAAACTGCATATGTTGCAGGGTAATAGTAAGTTTCTCTTCTGGAAGGTCAACAACCTAAATTTGCAGATCAAAAATTGGAGAAATGGAAGGGCTACAAGGTCAGCCAACATTTTGGCCCTAGCCTTTCAAGATCAGTAAAGACTGAGGACATAGGAGAACCTGTACTGTAACATCATGTAACTCAGCTGTGTCCCAAATTTTCTGATGAAGGAGATTATGGAGCCACAGAGGAATACAATCAATGATGTAGAGTGCCTAAGGTGAGTCACATGGAGATAAAACTTTTTCTCAGGCTTCCACAGAGGGCAAACTGGTCAAGCAGTGACCATGACTCATCCACATGGCTGACACTGACAAAGGATTTACAAAGTGAGGTACACGATTATAGGATAAATGCTGAGGGGACTTCACTGACCTCATCAGATAAAAAAGTTACATTTCTTGTTATATAGGTCTTGCTTTATCTTAGTATTAACCATCCAGCAGAAAAATATAAAAACGAGGTATACAAAGTAAAGCCATGTTAATATGTTGAGGTGTAAAAGGCTGTAGTCAACATCTCCTGTGAGGAGCCTGGGAGAGGGCTCAGGGGATTAAGTGCTTCGCTGGCAAGCACAAGGGCCTGAGTTCAATCCTTTGTTCCTCAAAAAAAAAAAAAAACTGTGTATAACCCACCACTGCTGTGGACTGCTGGACTGTGTTGGAGTCTTTTGCTCAATTCAAGTACCTATAATAATTAAATGCCAATAGAATACCCATCTCTGACAGGACTAAACAATAAAAGGGGAAACAAAGGAAGGTCCATTTTGTATTTGTGTATACAGAACAGGTAGGATAAATATGCAGCTACTTTCGCATAATTCTATGAGAAGAAAGATTTGCATGAATAGTGTTCGGACAGGATATCCTGTCCGCTTCTTGTACTGTGAATAACCACTTGGAAGATAGCAATGTAAAAAGTATTAATTATTGAAACTGTCTTGTAAATCATCTTTGAAAAAATGGAAGGTCTACAACTATGTTCTCTTAATTAAATGAATAGAAGGATCTGTTCTAATAGTGTTTATAGATAGACTATCATGTCTGCATCTTGTACAACAAATATCCACTAAGAAAACAATACGCAATGTATTCATTATTGAATCTGTCTTACTAATTTGATTTGAAACTGTCTCACTGCTATTTGTTCTTTAACAAAATTATGGAAAAATAAAAAATAAAAGAAAGAGATTCAGTGTCAAAGGCATTGTGACTTGGTCAGGGGCAGAGGATGGGGCTGCGACCTCAGCGGTATCCCCCGTGAGCACTGCCTAGATGTTGTGAGGAAGGATATGATAGCAGAATCACTGACCCTTGGTCTCCCAACTCTAAGTGATCCCAAGATTAATTCAATGTTGTTCAGGTTCCATTTTAGTACTAAGTAGGAGTCTAGCTTTGGGGATCAGATTTGGCTGTTATAGAAGCTATAGAAGCTTAAGAGCAGTGAGCAATTTAAATATTCCGGCAGGCTTTATTTTTCAATTAACATTCTATGTGCAAATGTATGAAGATATTTATAAAACTAAACCTAAAATATAAAGACAAACATTTTTTACATCTCTCCATATTTGAATGTCCCACACATACCAAATAATAAACACCTTATAAGACTTACAACTCTATGCCTGTTTTTCTGTATAGATTTGGAAGTAGTATAAACCAAATCATTATAAACAGTGTATTTAAAATGGAAATAAAGAAAATTAGCCATTAAAGGGTCCTAATCTGTATCCATTAAAGTTATGATGATTTTACTTGCTTTTTTTTATATACTTGGTACAGGGTCTACAGGGTCTCACTTCACAGAAAGACTCCTGGTTCTCCTCCTGTTTTCAGCCTCCCAAGCACTGGGATTATAGGTGCGCACTACCGCACCCAGGCTTAAAACCACTGACAAAATTATTTCTTGTTTAGTGGGACTGTTGCTGCTATGTCTATTCACATTTCTAATTTAATAAAATGTGACTTTACTTTCAACCTACATGTTGTAATGTTTCCTTAAATTTATCATCTGATACTTAAAAATGAACATGCCAGAGCCATGTAGTATGTAATAAGGTAGTTTGAATTCTGTTCTTCATGACCAAATAATCTGAATCAACAGATTGTTTAGGGAACTATTCTTAAAGCAAAAGCAAAAATCTTTTGAACTCTTCTCTGATTACATAAATACTGGTATCAAAAATTTGGAGAATATTCATCTAACTCTGCTGAATACAATGTAACTAGTAACAGAAAACTAGATTTCTGAATCTCATTTTTTCCAGCCACATAATAATTATTCTTCCATCATTAAGAATTTAAATTCATGCCAGAAGTTCTTTAGAACTTGTAATTCCACATTCCTTTTCCTTAGATAACAAGGAGCGGTATCTCTAGATTGACTAATTCAAGTGGGTCTCATTCTTTATGTGACATTCTTCATTTGAGATTTTTTTGTTCCTTGGCTGAGCCAGCCTTTGGCAGTGGCACAGCACTTTGTCGCTGTCAATGAAGTTGATAAATGAAGTGCCCTACGTAAACTGAAACTATTAATATAACTGCTCTTAATGGGCGGCCTGCCTGCTTGCACTGTACAAGCCCATATACTGACACATATGAGAAGGCAAAGGACGCATTCATCACTGTTCTCCATTGCTCTTCATCGATCAGCGTGGCAGTCACACTTTATGGACAAATACAGTGGCCAAATTTTGTAGCTTATTGTCTCAGTTAAAAATACGTGCTGTCTTTATAACATGCACAATAGATCATTAGAGAAGAAAGGGAGGGTATTTAACTGTGACTGGGAGAGCCGATGACAGTGCATGGTTCTTGGTGAATAACTTTTTCTCATTCCCACAGCCTAGCGAAACAGGATCTACATAGCACATAAATACCTCCATGATTTTGATTGCAGACCAACTTTTTAAGTGACAAAGATCATTACTTATTGTGTATCATTCTTATTGTATATCATAGTTATTTTGGCTTATAGATCAACATTGAAATGTAACTGCTTAATTTTAGGAATAGCATGATTCTTTCCTTCTGCCTAATAATTTTAACTGTCTTTCTACAACATACTTTGACAGGCTGGGTAGATAGCTCAGTAGAATAAGTGCTTGCCTAGCAAGCACAAGGGCCTGAATTTAATCCCCGGCTCTGGAGAAAAACAACAACAAAAGAAAAGCATGCTTTGTCTACAAGGTCATGAAAATAAGCTCTGATATAATCTAAAGAACTCACTTTAATTTTCAAATTGAGGTAATCCAGTCTATTTATGTTATGACCAGAAAAGTTTTCAACTAATTAAATATTTCATATATGTATGGAAAACATATATAGCTTTAGGTGAGTGCTTTATTTAGGTATATTAAGACAAGTTTAGTAAATTTTCTTCTTCTGTTCATTTCTTGTTTAGTTCTCTACTACTTAGAGAAAGTCTATCAAATTGTTTTCCACTACAGTTTTGTTTCTTCTTTCAATTATTTCCACTATTTATGTTTTCTCAAGTTATAATGTATGAAGACTCATTTAAGATTCTAATAGTTCTTACATATAGAGCCTATTTTCTTTTTATGAATTACCCATCCTTATTTTTAATAATGCTTTGAATTAAAAACTACCCTGCACAAAAATTATATATACTTATAAGCTTCCTTTCAATTAATGCTTGCCTATTTCACATTCATAATCTCATTTTGTACATATTTATGTTTTGTCTCTTCAAATAACTATTACTCGCCGGGCGTGGTGGCGCGTGCCTGTAATCCCAGCACTAGGGAGGCTGAGGCAGGAGGATTGTTGTGAGTTCAAGACCCGCCTGAGCTACAAAGTGAGCTTAGGGCCAGCCTGAACTGCACAGTGAGACCCTGTCTCAAAAAGACAAAAACAAAAAAACAAAACAAAACAAAACAAAAAAAAAAACCAAATAACTATTACTCAACTATTACATTTTTCAGTCAGTTTCGGTCATTTATATGGAATACTTAACTTCTTTACTTGAAATGATCAATTTATCTGTTTTTATATCCATTTCATACTACTTATTACAGTGCTGTTGTGTTTTTCTTAATTATTTACTTTGTTTCAGTATTTCTTGTTATCTACTTTCTTTCTACATTCATTTTCTGTTATGAATAAACTGTGCATTACTTACCTGGTCAGAGAGACAGCATGAGCAAGCTATGTCACAGACATTGTATACAACAGAGATTCATTTTGGATCATTGTTATTGTCCAACATTGAGGAGTTCCATCGGGCTGGCCTTCCAGCTGGAAAAATTCCAGTGCAGTGCATGGCATCATGTGTCAGAGGTCACACATGTGTCTAAAAATGTCCTCATGGGTGACTTTCTTTGTCAAGATTTAAGTATTTAATCATGAGACTTCCAGCCATAATGAAATTTTCCAATTCAAATCACCACACAAAGATCCCACTTTTAGACCTTTTAAACAAACATCCTGCCTCTAAAAGCCATTGTGAAATCAAGTCCTTTCCCTCTTAATAGCTTGTAATAGGGAGTGAAATTGACCACCTGTTGTGTTGAAGAACACAATGAAATCACAAGCAAACCTCAGCACCAGCTTTTATTGTTTCTGTCTTACTACTTCATTATACCAAAGTGCATTGTGCTAATCTTTTGAATGGCACCAAATGCCTTGGATACTTTAGTTGCTATTTGCCTCCCATACTGGCTGTTACATATTTTAATTTGTATCTATTAGTCTTTCTTATGGTTTCACTGTCATTATATTTTTAGATTTCTAAATGTTGTGGTTCATATCTAAAATGTCCCGCAAAAGACTCATGTGACCGGATCACGAAGACACTATAATCAACAGTAGACTCATCTATTGGTAGATAATTCTTAGTTGAATATTCTGGATGGAGTTTAGTTGGGGTGGGGAGTACCATGGTGTGTCTTGGAATGTGGTATGTTCTAGGTTGTTCCTTCTTTCTTGGCCTCCTGGATGCCATGATGTGTGCAGTTTCCTTTCCATGACCATCTACCCTGTTCTTTCAGTTGGTGCTAACCAAACTGGGACTTACCACCCTGAAACAGTGAGCCGGAACAAACCTCTTCACTTTAAACTGTATATGCTGGGTATTTCTTCCCAGTGCATAGGAATGACTGATATAGGAAGTTTATGCTAGAGAAATGGGGTTGTTACTGGGACTATACCTGACACTAGTTTAAAAGCATTTGAAACGTATGTATAAGTTTCGAAAAGTTTGTAGGAGCCAGCTAGTGAAGCCATATATTGCTGTGAGCAGAACTTCATGAGTTACTCTGGTCAGTGCTTACTTAGAAGGCTAGAAAGCTGATTGGAAAGTTGGAAGTAAAGGCTCCGCTCAGGAAGTCTCAAAATGGGAACCAGTGCTTTACTGTGAAATAGACATGGGCCACACTTGAAACATTCTGGTAAAGAACAAGTTTGCATATTGTCCATGTTGTAAGACTAGATTTAAAAGTAATCAACTAATCTAGGAAAAGAGATTTCAAGGCCCCAGGCTCAGGATGCTACTGGAGTCTTTCAATCAAATTCACCGTGAATATCAGGAGTGAAAAGAAGACTTGAGGAATATAAAGTATAGCCAGAAAGCATTTGTAAAGTTAGGGCAAAGGAGTGTGCAGATGCCAAAAAGAGTAACATTAAAGAGAAGCCAATTATCTAGTCTCAGGACTATAGAAAGTATGGCAAAAAATATCTTAGAAATTGACTAGATTCCATGCATGATAGATTTCTCCCCCCACCGGCTCAAGGTCTGCTCTTTCAGGGCCACTTCTGCAATTGCATCTCTAGTTTCATCCATCTCAGCACTGTGAGGTGGCTGCAGCCTAGATCCAGTAGGATCCAGTGACTCCCCAAACTACTGGCAGACCAGGCTGTCATTCATTTGGTTTCTGCAGACATGCAGAATTCAGGATAGGGACCATCACTGAATGGCTTCCATGTGTGTTTCTAAAAGGGCCTGAGGTGACAGCACCATGGTGTGTGACAGGACCACATTCCCCACAAGAGAGCAGTCTGGGGATTAGTGAGAATATGAAAGGGAAATAAGTACCCCAGGAATTTGGAGAATTTAGAACATCTGAGGACTGTGCAACATTTGTTGAGGAAAACAACAGCAGTAAGTGGAACCAGCCCAAGAGGCATAGGCACTGCAGTAGGCAAGGCCATAGCAGAGGGGCCACCAAGATTTTCCAACTCAGCATCCTGTAATGCCTTGCCCTGAATGCTGAAGGAGCATGGTGATGCTCTCTCTCTCTCTCTTTCTCTCTCTCTCTCTCTCTGTCCCTCCCTCCCTCCCTCTCTTCCAGCCTGCCTGCCTGTTTTCTTTTCCTTTTATTTTTGGAGTTACAGTTTTTAATGTTCCTCCTCTGGTTTTTTATCTTGCTTTGTTTCATTTCATTTCTATACTTCTTCTGGAATGGGGATGTTTATTCTGCATGTTGGAGAAATTGCCTTTCCTTTGATTTTCACAGGGGCTCATATCTAAGAGTTTTACTTACATCAGCCAGTGACTCTGAACTTGGAGTTTTCAGCACTGCTACAACTGTGAAGACATCAGATTAGGTGTAGAGTACACCCATCGCTCATGAGGCTGACGTGAGATGCTGAGAACTCATAGGGACCTTGTCATCCTTGCACCTAAAAGGCCAATTGCAAGTCTAACTTGTCAACATTGAATTCGTCAGTGGGGCCCAATGCTGATGTCTGGGTTCATCCATTCATGAGTTCCAGCCGAATGTGCTCTTAGAAGACAGTCCCTCCCACAGCGGTGGTGCATCTTGGAGCGATGGAAGGCTGTCTTCTTCTCCCCAGATCCTCCGGCTCTGTCCCCTCTGCTCTCCACAATGTGACCAGGCCTCATTCTGTCCTTTCTGCTTCAAAACTGAACAACCACTGGCTGAATGTGCTGAGTCCAAGAACTAAAACAAATCTCTCCTTGAAGTTATAAGTGCTGAATATTTTTTCCAGAAACACAAAAGCTTACTAATACAACCAAGATAGAAAATTAGATGATGTTGCCAATTCCAATTTGGTTAATTCATTTCAAATATTCACCAGGAATGTTGAAGACATTAGGTTGCTCTACAATTTTGCCAAAATTTGGGTTTGTCACTTCTTATTCTTGGTTTGTTTTACATACAGTGCATACATATATACATCTTAATAGAAATAGGATCTAGGGGTTGAAGAGAAGGCTCAGTAGAATAAGAACTTCCTGGGCAAGCGCAAGGGCCTGAGTTCAATCCCTGATTCCCCCCACCCAAAAAAAAAGAATTAGGATCTCAATGTGAGCATTATTTAAGAGATTTGGTGAAAACTCATATGTAGTACTTTACAGCATCAGTTCATGGAATCTGTTTATTTTATTAAGTTTATTTGTACAATTTATATGTACAGAGTGGTCATAATCACCACAGGGAATTTTTACTTGTACGTGATATGTCTTGATTCTCATTTTCTCCCTAATTTCCTCTCCTCCCTTCAACTCATTTTCCTTTCCTTATTTACCAAGCTTTGTTTCTATTTTATCCTTCTTTTAACATTTTTCTTTTCCCCTGTCCCTTGCCTAGTGCCTCTTCTCTTTGAACAGTTTCTCCCTAGATAATTTGAAAACATTATCTAGTGTGCATTTTAGTCTTTGTTTATTCTTTCGGCTTTTTACACCAGAGAAACAGTGCAGTATTTACATATGAGTTTCTGATTTGCCTCAATTAAGAGTGTAGACCCCAGATGCTTCCATTTGCCTAAGCATGTCTTAAAGTCATCCTTCCTAGTAGTGCTCCACCACTGTAAATATAGGTGTGGCATGATGTTTTTAATAATCTTCCAGAAAGATACCCAAAAGTAGAAAAGCCTGGTCAAATGGGACCTCTAATCTTATTTTATAAGGAATTTTCACACTCATATCCACAGTAGTTCCACCAGTCTACATTAATGTTTCTGCATATATTCAGGGAGGAATTGAGGATTAAAATATGCTAAACCCTGTAAGAAATTTCATTTTCTACATATGTTCTTCTTAGTCACAGCCATTTTGCCTATACAAAAGTGTGCACTGATGACCATTCCAGCAATGGCACACTGATGTCATGCAGGTCACAGATGATGCTTGAGTCACTGCATCTTCTAAACTCTTTGCCATCGCTGCTCTGTTCTGTGTGACTTGGTTACTGCATTAAATCTAAATGTCAAAATGAGATGAATTTTCTCATCCTAAAATATTGACACTCTATGTAAATTAAAATGATGCATTTCAAGAGCTAGCAGGATAGCTCAGTGAATTAAGCACTTGCTTAGGCAAGTGCAGGGTCCAAGGTTCAGTCCCTGGCACTGCATGCCTTGCCAGCCCAGCCCCTGGGTACATTGAGATGGTGATGGACATAGGGCACACATCCGTATTCCCAGGACTAGGGAAGCTGAAACCAGAAGGATCACTAGGAGTCTGAGCTGTGTAGTGAGAACCTGCACAAAGAAAAAAAAAAAACTAAAATGATGCATTTCAAAATTTATTGCTTTGATATTTAAATTTTCTCAACAATGTGCTATAATTTTTTTGTTGGCAATTTAATTGCATACATTTACTGAATTTCAAACTATTAAAATATTTTGGTTTTAAAATTCATTTTCCATGTGCTGTTGTTCATAAACTTACAGTAGAAGTCTATATATATATGGAGCCTGTATCCAGTAATTTCCAATTCAATTAGTAATGCTATTCATCAGTTCTAAGATAATCTTGAGGTTTGCTGCGAACAGTCACATCACGTAAACGTGCAAGGAACTGTTCTTCCATCTAGTCACTCATTTTGGTCATTGTACTTTGTGCAATCTGTAGCCCAGAGCAAACTGGTCATAATTAAGATGAGAATGTTTGTCTTCATACCTAAGGAGAAAGTGTTCAGTATCTCATCACTGAATGTAATGTTAGCTACAGAAATTTTATAATTTTTCAGAATATATGTTGTTTTCTGTTCTTAGTTCACTTAAAGATTCTAAAATATGAGTCTTGAAATAGTTCAGATATTTACTGTGTATATTTGTGATATAATTTTTATTTTAACTATACAAAAGCATTAGTTTATATCATTTTTTCTAAAATTTTAAGCCATTCTTATTTTCCATAAAAAAAATCAAAACTTTCTTCTCTTTTCAGTTCATTTGTTTTTTAAAGTTTGTTTTGTCTGTTTTAATGTTAAATAATCTTTCTCGTATTAGAAAAATCAAAGTCACTAAGGAAATGTTCACTTTAAAAGTATTTCTGATCTTTTTTGCTAGTAATTTACTTATGCTATTACCCTTTATACTGGAATAGTATATAGTTACAATGGCATTCTTGTAATGTCCTTGTTACATTTTGTTACTCAAAATTTATCCTACTGGAATGAATTGAGAAGTATTTCTCATATTTATATTTATTAAACATTTTGGTTTTAAAATGACTAATATTTTTGCTGCCTAGTATGTCTGAAATTACTCATCTCCAAAGCAATGTAGACCTCAAATTTTATTCTAGGCATGAACATGTTTGTAAAATAGGACAGACATTTTTAGCTTATAAAAAATTTATTTTAGTATTAAAATTTATACTTAATTCTAACAGTATTAGAATTAAATTATTTTAATATTAGTATTCTCAATGATTAAAGAAAGTTCAAACATTCAGTGTTAACTGCTTTAAAAAAACCAACATCTTCCTCACACATGTACCTTTGTGAGACTGATAATGTTGTAGATTAAAAGAGTATGTGAGAGGGCCGGGGAGATGGCTCAGTGGAATAAGCACTTCCCTGGCAAGCACAAGGGCCTGAGTTCAATCCCTGGTTCTGCAAAAAAAAAAAAAGTGTGTGAGAAAGCTATGAAACTTACAAAATCTAATTAAAAAATGCTAAGAGAGAAAACAAACATACACTTTCAGAATTCTTATAACTAAAATTACATTTTTCTGTGTGATTTCTAGTCACCTTATCTATTTTTGTATTCCTTAAGAAATGTGTTCACCAAAAACACACACACTGATATTTATACTCTCTTGTCTTTTAGAGGTAGGGATGCAGCAATGTGAATGTTTCAATACCAATTCTAGTGATTTATTTTTTTCTCTCTCATTTTAACCCTGATAAAACCTTGTAATGAATTCTTCAAACTTTCTTCTTTAATCATTCACATTTGGATTCCTTGTTCTTACCTCTTCTAAATCTGTTTTATATCATTGATTCTTGAACTATCTTTATTTAATTTTGCTACTTCCACTATAATGATAGTCAACATTTTGGCCATGGCACTTCAAGATTAGTAAGGACTTAGGACATAAGAGAACCTGTACTATAATATCCTGTAACTCAGTGGTGACCCAAATTTTATGATCAAGGAGACTATGGAGTCACAGAGGAAAGTGATCAATGATGTACAGTGTGCCTAAGGAAAGTCACATGGAGAGAATAAAACATTCTCTCATGCTCTTACAGAGTGAAAATTGGCCAAGCAATGGCCATGACTCATCCACATGGCTGACTCTGACAAAGGATCTACAAAGTGCAGTACAGGGTTTCAGGGTAAATCATGAGGGGACTTGACTGAATTTGTCACAGAAAAAAGTTACATTTTTTGTTACATAGGTCTTGCTTTACCTTGGTTTTAACCATCCAGGAGAAAAGTATAAACATGAGGTATAAAAAGTAAAGCCATATTAATATGCTGAGCTGTAAGAGGCTCAAGTCAACAACTTCTGACACTGCCAGCTGTGCAGAAAACCCACTATTATTGGACTAGTGAACTATGTTGGATAATTTTGTTCAGTTCACTTGCCTACAATATTTGAATGGCAATGGAATACCCATCTGTGAAAAAACTAAACAAAAATGGGGTTATAAATGGAGGACCATTTTGTAGTGAAATATATATATACAGCTACTTTCTCAGTTCAATGAGAAGATTTATATTAATAATGTTTAGACAAGATATCACATCTGCATCTTGTACTATGAATAACTACTATGAAGACTACAATATGCAATGTATTAATTATTGTGTCTGTTCTACTAACCTGTTTTGAAACTGTCTCAATGCTATTTCTTTCTCAGTAAAATTACTTAAAAATAAAAATAATAATAATTTTGCTAATTCCTTGGATTTTTAGAGTTTTCTCCTTTATACATACATATTATCAATCATTCATCTATTTTGTTCTTAAACCTTATGTCAAATATATACCTTTGATGCTTAACAAGGGCTGTAAATAAGACTTTAGCATATTTTTACTGTCACTTAACTCAAAGTGTTACCTATTATCTGTTTCAGTAATTTGATCTCTTTTTCTCTAGACTCTTTTAATTTCCCTGTATTAGATATTTCATAGTTACACTTATGAGAATGAATTTTAATTCTTCCGCATCATCAGATAGTTGCCACACCAATTTATGTTTAACAAACCAGGTTTGGTGTATGACACAGAATGTGCATTTTGGGAAACAATGTATTTCTGCACAGGAACACATATTTGTAAACAAGGCTTTGTTTCGGGTCAATGAAAGTGATTGATGACATTAAAAAGAAGAAAAAATAGCATATACATACATTTTGGCCATTTTCTTAGGTGACTGTTCAAGTTCTTCATGTTCATATTAATGTTTTGCCTAAAATCACAAAATAAGAATGGGAAAGTTTTTATTGTTTTGAGTGAATCTGCCATTAGAGGCCTTCTTCCCTACTGAAATCTCCTGAGCTTGATTTTCCTTGTCTGTTTTTAAATCAGAACTCTTATCTTCTGTGATCTGACCAGAATCTCCCACCAAGTTCAGTGCAGAATATTCTAGGGCTTCTCTAGCATGCATTTCCAAACTTTCTTACTAACCTCCCAGAAATCACTTCCAGAAGCATCTTCCTGATATGATCAAGCAGAGTTAGAGTCATGTTCACAGTCATGGAACCTAATCTTAAAAGTCCCTTTGTCTTGAGTGAGACACACTATTAGTCATTCACAGTATACAGAATGAAAGCTTTACTTGGACTCACATTTGTCCTCCTTTGTCAGTTGAAACTTGAGAAGGACAACAGGAAGTAGAGGGAAAAGGGAGGAGCAAGAGACAGATATACATCCTGCCAAGGCCATATCTCCAGGACCCCACCTTTAACAGCAAAGTAGCTATCATGGCCCCATCATCCAGAACAGTAAGCATTGCACATTCAAGTGGGGTGGTTTAGAAGTTTACTAAAGAAATATTTTCCAAAGGCAAGTGTGGGGTTTGTAGTATTAATGTAGGATGGGGTAATGCCTGAGGGACATAGGAGCAGTAACCTCATGGAGCAATTATCGTGCTCAGCCCTCAAAGGAAAAGATAAGGGAACATACGTTAAAGCTAAGAATCTCCAAGTAACATGGTCTTTTGCTCCTAAGAACAGAGAGAAATGAAAGTATCACTTTATTTATTTATTTATTTATTTATTTATTTATCAGAACCAGGGAATTGAACTCAGATCCTTGTGCTTGCCAGGGAAGTGCTTATTCCACTAAGCCATCTCCCCAGCCCCAAACTATCACTTTAGAAATAAGATTCATAGTTGCCTACTTAAGATTGTAATGAGAGTTTTGGGTAGGCAAAAATTTCTATGGGATAGAATGCCAACTGAGCATTCAGGTAGGAGAGCAGATTTGGAATTGATTATGTAGGGTCAAAGGTGTTTCTATAAAACACATAAAAATGATAGATTTTTTATAAAGGATGAAAAGAGACATCTTAAATTACTTATTTATTAATTACTTCTTCAATAATATTATTTTAACAATATTAAAACTTTAAAGAACAATCTATAGTTAGACACCATTTTTCTACAAAGATGCAAAATACTGTTTGACAATAGTAAGCTATTTCTCCATGGAGAAACTCAGTTCCAATAAGCCTATCAACATAAAATGTTTTCCATCGAAGCCAGGTTCTCATAAGTGAACAAAGTATAAATTCAGAGATATAAGTATATAGTGAGTTTAGAGTCAGCTTAATAAACAAACTGTCAATGCATGTAGTTTGAAATGTGAATTAATAGGAAAAGCAGTACCACTGGGCTGACAGCTCCACACACATGATCCTTATTAATCGGGTAAAACACGGCACATGAAGGTCCCTTCAAAGTGTCTGCTATAGTCTGTGAGGGCAAACAGTCTTTTTGCTTCAAGTGTTAACATAGATATTCCCAACTATTTCTGATTCTCTTAGGTAAAAAATTTCAGATGCTAAACTGTGGTAAATCTTGACTTTACATTTTTGTGAAGGGCACATCAAATAGAGTTAAACTAAAATTAAAGTATCAAGACAATATAAGGAGTTTACTAGATGTATAAATTAATAAAAGTGCATATAGAGGGAAATCATTAGTCTTTTACTAATGTTGATAGTTCATTCAACTGAGATTAATTTTAATGCTTTCATTAATTTGAATTTGAAGAAGAGCAAACCTTGAGCATATACAACTGGGGAAATTCAACCCTGTTGACTTTCTATTGCTTTACATAAAACTAATTATTACAGATATTGAAACATTTAATTTAAAACAAATATCTATATGAATTTATTTAGTGAAGATGGTAACAATTATCTTCAAAAGTCAATGAAAGACTGTGCCCATGCTTCTGACCACATGAAACTGTTTCCAGCATTTTATTAATTTTTTTCATTTGTCTTTTTGGGTTACTGGGAAGCAAACCCAGGATCTGGTGCTTGCCAGGTGTCTTGTTTACTTTTTTTTTGTTGTTGCTAAGACAAAATACTCAACACTCAAAATTAAGGAAGGGAAGCTCACCGTGGAAGTTTCTGTCCGTTCTCAGGTAGCTCTAAGGCAGGATGGTGCATGGCAGAGGTCAGCAGTTCATGGATGGCTTCCTGGCAGCAGCAGAATGTAAAAGCATTAAGAGCGAAAGGGAGGTGCAGTGGTGAAGAGCAGGCCTCTCTCCCTACCTTATATTGCTTCCGGGCTATGTGCCCCAGCCCAGGTGTAGCACCCAAACCCATAATCCCGGCATGGGTCATGAGTTAATCACAAACTCCAGAAGCTGACCCATGACTACATGAGGGTTTGGAGGGACAACCAGACACAAACCATGACACGAGGCAACACTGTGCTGTTTAGCTATATCCCCAGCTCTGCATTTTAACTAAAATAAGAAATGTCGGAAAATACCATCCACCTATATTCTAAAGGAGTTTACTAGAGGCATAAATGAATAATGTGAAAATTGTGGAGCTATTTCAATTCTATTGATTTTTATTATTATTGTTACTAAATAAATACTTAATTTAAAATGTTCATAAATTTTAATAGAAATGTAATTCTATTTGGGAATCTTGAGTTTCCCATAGACAATATTATTGTCAAGTCTAGAAAAATCAAAACAGATGTAAATTCTTTAAAAATAAGTTAATAAAACTATAAAATCAAGCTTCTAAACCTGTGACTGCATCAATAATCTAGGGTTGTAAAACAATATAAGAGAAAACAGGAAAAGCTTTTGATTTTACATTCCCAGGTGTTTTGATTTCAAATAAATTATAGTCACATAAAATTGGAGATTGTCACAAGCCTTCTTTAAAAATGTATCTCGCTACTTACTCGTTATTCATATAATGGGTCTAGTTTTAGTGTAAAAGACAAATTGAAGTCCAAATCCTTCCTGTGCCTGTCAACTGTTGTATGTTATTATAGACCGACTGCTTAAATTCTTAGAACACCTATTTTATTTAAAAAAACAATAAAGTATATCTCAAAATGTTTGTTTTACTGAATTAAATGAAGTAATCAATCTAAATATGACTAAAATAATTTAAAAAACCTAAATTCAGTTCTTTGAACATAGTTGCATTTAAGTTTCTCTGCATAAGATGATTATCCATTCCAATTTCTTCCTGATCACCTATTTCAGAGTTATGGAGAAAATATTTTAATTTCTGTAGTCTAAAGGACAATTAATATAAATTTATCAACAAATCTCACAATAAGTAAATATGTTTCAAGTTTAAAGAATACCTTTACCTAATATTTTTGTGCCATTTGGTTATATATGTTTCATATAAATATAGATATAAAGCATAGTATAATGTGAAACAGTCCTTGACTCTCACTGGATATCATATATCCTAATTAGCAATGATTAATTACTAGGAGGAAAATCTATTGTACTCCAGTAACACTAAGTAGGCTTTCAGTAGCCTACACTATAAAAAATTGTCCATTGAGTCAGAATAGGACTAGTCAGTGAAATTGCTGTCACATATACAGCTAAAAGAAATATAATAAATTATGTGAGAAAAATAGTCTTTCATTCAGATATATTCCTAAAGATACATGTATACACATATCATATATATATGTTTACCCATTATATATGTGATTTACCCATTGAACAAATATTCATCATATTATGCTTAGTACTAAGGAGAAGCTTGGAGATAGAGAAATTATTCAGAAGGATCAAACAGGCTGAGCTCAACCAAGGTGACTTACACACAGGACACCACTAATAAGAAGGTCAGAAAACATGTTGAATCCTTAAATTTTAAAAGTTGTATGCTACAGGAAAGACACTGTGCCATCAGTCACTCCCAAAATCCCTCCAGGGCTCCAGACACACTCAGCTCTGCATTGTCACCACCTTCTGACCAGGTCTGTCTTTGTTTTTGGACTTCTATGAGATGTGATTAGAAATATAGTGAGTATGACAGACAAAACTCACCCAGAGGAAAGACAGGCACATGAAAAGTTCCTGACATTCTTTTTAATGTATTTGGTACAGCTCAGACTCACAGTGATCAGAACTTTCAGCTTCCCCAACTCTGGGATCACAGGTGTGTGCCACCACGCCCAGACTTCATGGACAGCTCAGGCATCTAGGAGCAGGGCCAGCATGGCATGTATCACTGAGAATTGCATCCTGGTTCCAGAGCTTGCTTAAGCAGGCTCTTAGCCTGCTGAGCTATTTTTCTGGCCCTGGTCATGGCATTTTCTCCTTTCCCTTATTCAACAAAACTTGCACTAAGCAGTTTCTCCCTCTTCCTCAAAGTCAAAATGACCACAGAAGGTAAATGTTTTGAGTTGGTGCAGAACTTCAAGGCAGCTACACCAGAGCCACTGACAACATTCACACAAGAGGACTCCCAGCACCATTTTAGGAAGTGGAAAGAAGGTAAGGTTTTTCTAAAGAGTGTCTCAGGGAGATTAATGGGCATGTCTTTATTGAGTATATTTTCTAAGTTAAACAAACGTCTTATTTTTCAAGCATATCTCATAAATGGCACATAAAATTCTGAGATTTCCCATTCTAGCATTGCATTGAAATAATCTAAGGCTGTCTTTCATGCTTTAACTGAAATCAATGGTCCTGTTAGTCAGCTTTGCCATTATTGGACAAATTGTGTGACACCAAAACTAAAAAGAAAAAGCATCTGGTTTTGGCACAGGCTCAGAAGATTGAGTTCAGATGTCGCCAGCAGCAAGGCAGGAGCACCACAGCCAAGAGCGTGCAGATCCAGGCTTCAGTCCAGGCTGTTGCAAGCGCACAAGGGCGCAGCTTGGCAGAACAACTGTATCTCTGCTGGGGACCAGATACAGAGCCCAGGCTCACCTCTGCTACTCCCAGGAGAGGCGCATCGCAGGTATGTCTCAAGGACCCCGTGGTTCCCAAGCAATCTAGTTGCTAATTAATTTCCACTGTCACACTGCCTGTCCCTAACCACAGGCCCATAGGTTCTGAAGCTTAGAGATCTACTTTTTTCTCAAGTTTCCCTTGTGTAGTTGGTGGTTGATCCATTGTGTCAACTCTCCACGTGGAAGCTTAGCTGGATGCAAGTGTGGATTCCACTCCCCGGGGTGTGGGGTCCCTGCCGTAGGGTGGAGAGGACCCAGCCCAGAGTGACTCAGCACAGAAAAGGCACAGAGCAGTTGAGGAAGGGGTCTGCGCCCCTCCTCCTGGGCGGATTCTGATCTTCGCAGCTGTGCCTCTTTGAAGGAGCGATCTTGGAGGAGGAGCACCAGGAAGTGAGGGAGGCTTGCTGGACACCGCAGCTGTGGCTCCTGCTCTGCTCCTCCATGTTTCTGCTGCCGCGAACTGCTGCTGCCTGCCCTGGAGCCAGCGGAGTATGGACTGACACCGCCACTAGCTGAGAGCTAACAAGCCTCTCCTTCCTTTACTTTGGGTGTTGGTGTTTTGTCCCATCAGGGAGTAAAATGTAACCAAGACACCTTGGAATGTAACACCTTAGAATGTAGCACATGGGAATAAATACGGAGAGATTTCAGGGGATGACTTGCTTCTGTTGGTAGCTCAGGGAGGCCTTGGAGATGCTTCGTTAGAGCAGCCACTGACACAACTATTCCTCCTGGGTGTGAATTAATACTGATATATGAAGATTCTGTTAGTTTTCCTCCATTTTCTTTGAAATTTTCTTTGATATTTACATTTTTCTGTTAGAGGTATTCTCCTTACCTTTATCGTTCTTCTTCCTTCCTTCCTTCCTTCCTTCCTTCCTTCCTTCCTTCCTTCCTTCCTTCCTTCCTTCCTTTCTCTCTCTCTCTCTCTCTCTCTCTCTCTCTCTCTTTCTTTCTTTCTTTCTTTCCTTCTTTCTTTCTTTCTTTCTTTCTGTTC
Source organism: Ctenomys sociabilis (assembly GCA_004027165.1). Lineage (NCBI taxonomy): Eukaryota > Metazoa > Chordata > Mammalia > Rodentia > Ctenomyidae > Ctenomys > Ctenomys sociabilis. The sequence continues at coordinate 51,849 of PVKA01012869.1, forward strand.
TCAATCCCAGGATAGGAAATGTTTTCATTGTGTCCTTATTTCTTACCATTATCTTATAAACTATAGGACAATATTCATTAAGGAAAAGAGGCTGCATTTTTATGCTTAGAAGAACCAGAATCTTATCCCAAATCAGTCCATCTCAATAGTTTAATTAACCCACAGTGATTTGCAATTAATACTTTCTTCTTTCTGTCACTGTTGACAGCGTCATCTCCCATGATACTCTAATGAGCAACCTCCACTGCGGTTGTAACGAGCTACTTTGCATTCCTCAAATAAATTATATAATACCAAGCGTCGGTGATTTCACCCACTGTTGCCTGTGATATCTGCCTGCTGGACACCAATACACACTTTATACTCCGTTTCCTAAAGCGGTGCATACCTCCCGGAGTTTCTGTGTACCAGCATCTCTGTAACGCCTCCCATCCTGCATTGCGTGCATCTGAGAACTCCAGAGAAGGGTTGTGCCTTTTCGTCTTTACATCAGAATCCAGCAAAATTTCACAGCATACTCTTAATGAGAAATTAATAAAAGCTTTTCAAGAACTCTTTTGTTTCTAAATAAAACTGAGGAACTGTATGAAACACTCAAATATATTGATTTTATTGTCTTAAATTTTTATGAAGAAATTAAATAGAATGTTAACAAAAATCAACAGTCCCCAAATCAGGAATTGAGGGTTGGGGAGAGAGCGTGGCGGCATAAGTGCAAGCACAGGGACCGGGGTTCGATCTCTGGTACTTCAGGCTGTGCCGGCCATGCGCCCAGGTGCACTGGCCCTGAAACAAGACATGGTGGGGTATGGCTGTAATCCCAGGACTGGGGAGGCTGAGGCACGATGGTAACTAAGTCTGAGCTGCATACTGAGGCTCTGTATTGGAGAGAAAGAGAAAGAAAGAGGGAGGGAGAAAGAGAGAAAGAAAGAAGAAAGAAAGAAAGAAATCAGGAATTTAACGCAGTTAATATGCGTTATAAAAAAAAAAATATGTGCTTTATGTGCACTCCTGAGAAAGAAAGTTTGGATAAGTATATTTAGCACACTAAGATAAAAGTAGGGGAACATATATAGGGGTGTGAGTTATTCTTACTATATGTTTTTCTTCTCTTTTGCTGCCAGGAATGAAACTCAGGGCCTTGTCCTTGCCAGGCAGGCACAGGGAGCTTAAGCTACATCCCCAGCCCCATTATTATTGAATATAATAATTTGTTATAAAAACAGTGATTTAAGTGTGTATAATTATACTCACAGGAACTTTAACAGAGCAACCTTACATAGCTCCACATTAAAAAAATAAATTCTGGGTCTAGTGGAATATACCTGTAATCTCAGCATGTGGGAAGCTTAGGCAGGAAGGCTGCTGTGAGTTCAAGGCCAGAATAGGCTACCTAGTGAGCTCAAGGCCAGCCTGGACTACATAGTGAGATCCTGTCTCAAAAAACCATTTTTGAAAGACTAAAACTCCTGATTTTTCACTGCCACTGCAGCTGGAGTTATGCACTGCATTGCTACCTTTCATTTCTCCAGAAGGAAGTTGGCATACACCTACACTGCTCACACGGGTCTCTCTCTTGTTATCCTAATACACTTGACAGTTATTTACTTGAGTGCCTTATAAAAGTTTGGGTTACTATTAATGCTTGTGTTTTGCTTTCTCCATTTGCCTTTCACAGTATGAAACTGAAGTTCAATGAAATAGCTAATAGACATTTTTCTAAGTGAAGTCAACAAGTATTTATTCAGCTGCCCTTATTCATTAAAAGTTATCAATCGACTGTGTGGCTTTGTCTGAATATTAGTCAAGGAACCGCTTGACAGCTGTTCCCTAAGGACAAGTGAAATTGGGGGTAGAAATAGAAGCTGGCAGCATTTGACTTGTGCGATGCTCCAGGGGCTTTTTCGTGGGCAAGACTTTCAGAGCGCACAGGGTTTCATTATTCTTTTTTAAAATTTGCATCGTGATTATTTAACATTTCTTTTGATCGAGAACAAAGCATTCCATGCTGTTAAAATCACTAAACACAAAGTCTAGAATGCTGGGTGTAGACCTGAAAATGTTCTATAGGTAACAGCTCTGACAAGGCTGCTGACAAGAAATAGCTTGGTATTCTTCTTGTGGCTCTGTCTTTGGTTTCAGCTGCTCCATAATAAAGTCAGGATTCCAGACAGTACCCCAGTGTTAAGAAGACCTTTCAGAAATGATTGCTTTGGGTGACTGGCAAACCAGCATGAGCTTCGGAGGTGTCCGTGGTGCATCTGTCAGATTTTGGCACAAGCACTGCTTTTAATAAAGTCTTAGCTACAGTTTGCTGATTTGAATGCATTTTTACCACTGTGCTGGGGACAAGGACTTTTCCTTGTCTAATGTTGCTATTGTTAAAGCATTTGGCACCGACTTTGCTCTTAAGTTCCTTTTACTTGCAGTATAATTAGTAAGTTTAAAAATTCTGAAACTGTTTGTAGACTTGTGTTTACAGAACACTGAGTGTCTTTCTTTCCACATAAGAAAATAGAGGAGCAAATGTACCATCGCTGTCAAAAAACCTGCAAGTGCTAGCGCTATCGCTGCAGTTCCATGTCCTGTCTTTTATCCCCACTATTCGTTCAGTTTATTTACCTGAGTTATTTCTGAAAACTGTCACCAGAGTGAAGAACCTAGATTATGTACCACCAGGCTCTGTACCTCCTCCATGCCATATCACCATTTCAGTTAAATAGTTGTTTATATTTTTACTCTGTATTAGGAAACAGGTAAGAATGCTTCTGTTCTATCTGACTTTTGGTGTAATAGTTCCATAATATTTGTTGATTAATGCAATGAGCGAGATGAAGACTAAAACATCTTTACTAATCTATCATTGTAGTACACAGTATTTGCATTCCCTGTGGAGAATTGCTCCATGTACATAATTCATTTTAATTTCTTTTTTAATCTTCTCTCCCCCCTCCATCCATCTCCTGATCCCATTTATTGTGCATGTGTATATTTATGTGTTTGTGTGTGTGTGTGTGTGTGTGTGTGTATGTGTGTGAGTCGGAGTATGTGTGTGTGTGTTGGCAGTGCATAATGCTCATAATCTCCTTCTAGGTGTCCTCCCCAAAGAGGTAGAGACACTGTATTACTCTGGGGCATTCATTCCCACATTTCAAGCAGCATAAGTCATACTAGCTAAATCTTGAAAGTGGCCTATAGTCTGTCAGCGGATGAAAAAAGTAAAGAAAATGTGTTATTAGCACACAATGGAGTAACACTCTGCCACCAAGAATGATAACTTTGAGTCATTTGTAGGACTGTAGCTGACCTGTAAAACTTCTCTTGAGGTTGATAATTAGGTGTTTCCTACCTGGGTTCTCAGCTGGTATCATTGTCCATCTGCCTGTCTGTGTTCCTGGCTCTTGCTTTTCAGTTCTTACTCCATTCCTGCCCAATCCTTTCCCATCTCACATGAACAATCTCTTCCTCAGCCCCAAACAAACCCAACTGAAAGTGACTCTTAGTTCTGGTCTCCTTTGTTGTGATGGCCTAGAGCTAGGTGTCCTTCAAAGGCTCTAGCACTCACAGGTGGGTCTTGGGGAGTGTCTGGATCCTGAGCGTGGGACGGATCAGCCCATTATGGGTTTATCGTTGGGTGCGATGCTGGGAGATGACACCTGTGGGATGGTTGGCTCACTGTGGGCCCAGCACAGGAGGGTGGTACATGTTCCCGCTTATCGGGCTGCTCCTGCATTGCCATGAACTCTGTCTCCCCTGTGATGCTCTCTGCCACACCATCCTGCCTTTGAGCCAGGAAGCTATGGCCTGAGACCTCTACAAACTGTGACCTAACACAAACTTTTCCTTCTTTAACTTGTGGGTTTCAGACATTTGTCCCAGTAAGAAGAAAGTAAGCTATGAGCACACACGATGAAGAATAAATAATAACAAGTCAGTTTGTAGCTCCATGCACTGAGCCAATTCACTGTCTAGAAATGTTATAGTGGCAGCCTAAGTATCTGCTTATTTTATCTATAAAAGAATTATTGTGAAAGAATGGATGGATTGAATCTTCATGAGTAGGCAGATCTGTGTTCAAATTTTACACTGGACTCTAAAAACAAGAGAGTTTAGAAGAGCAGAATTTATATGCACTTGATATGTAGCAATATCATGTATCACCTACCTGCAACTACCTTCTGAAAAATAACATCTTTGCCGAAAAAGTCTCCCTCCAATCTGTAAACTCAGTGTTTGATTTTTCATTTTAGAGTCTATTTCTACAATTAAGACTCTTTTACAATTACTCACATGAGCTGAAACCTTGGAAGTTTTCACTCCCTCTCTGTTTGTGCATCAGTTAATCTCCTGGCCATCATGAATGAAACCTGTGTCCCCAACCCTCCCCTGAACTGTTCCTATCTCTCTTGTCAGGAAGTCTTCTAAGAAGAGTCCTTCTCTTTACACTGACCAAAGTCCACACCTGAGAACCTTGAACACGCTCCTTATGCCCATTTCCCATGCCTCTTAATAAGTTCTCAAGTTTTCAAAATAGTTGCATCAAACATTACCACTTCTTTAGTGTTCTCTGTGGTTTGCATCCATGTCAGTCAGAGTCACTGTGGCTCATGTGCTTCCTTGTGGACAAGCTTCACCTTCTGTCTGCTTGTGGTCATTACTTTGGTTTGAACTCAGATGTAGGCTGCAAGCAATACCCATCTGGAGGAGCTTGGTGCTCAGAAGCTCACACAAGCATAGTGGAATAGAGCCATAGGCATCCCAGTCT
>PVKA01012870.1:0-56611 GCA_004027165.1 Ctenomys sociabilis
GTCTTCAAGAGTTCCTCCTACTTTCTCTTCCAGGAGATTGAGTGTTTCTGTTTTAATGTTTAGATCTTTAATCCATTTTGACTTTAACTTAGTGCATGGTGATAGAGCTGGGTCAAGTTTTAGTTTTCAGCATGTAGAAAGCCATGTTTTCCAGCACCATTTGTTAAAGAGGCTATCTTTCTTCCAGTGAGCTTGTGTACCCCCTTTGTCGAAGATAAGATGGCTGAGTGTTTTCGTAGATGCCTCTGTGTCTTCTAATCTATTCCACTGATCCTCAGGTCTATTTTGTTGCCAATACCATGTTGATTTTATCACGGTGGCTTTGTAGTATAATTTCACATCAGGAATTCTGATGCCTCCTGCCTTGTCTTTATTGGCCAAGATTGTCTTTGCTATTCTAGATCGTTTATGGTTCCAAATAAATTTTAGGATTGATTTCTCTATATCTTGGAGGTGTGTTGGTGGCAGTTTGATAGGGCTTGCATTAAATCTGTACAGCAATTTTGGGAGTATGGCCATCTTCACGATGTTGGTTCTTCCTATCCAGGAGCATGGAATATCTTTCCATTTTCTGAAATCCTCTATAATCTCTTTTCTTAGGGTGTTGTAATTTTCCATGAAAAGATCTTTGACTTCCTTGGTTAAGTGAATCCGAAGGTATTTCATTTTCCTCGGTGCTTTTGTAAAAGATATTATTTCTATTGTTTCCCTTTCAGTGTGCTTGTTATCTGTTTAGAGGAATGCTATTGACTTTTGAGTATTGATTTTGTATCCTGCTATGCTACTGAAATTCCGTATCAGTTCTAGTAGTTTTTTGGTGGAATTTTTGGGGTCTTCCAAGTAAAGTATCATGTCGTCTGCAAATAGTGATAATTTAACTTCTTCTTTACCTATTCTTATTCCCTTTATTTCTCCCTCTTTTCTAATGGCTGTTGCTAAGGATTCCAAGACTATATTGAATAGGAGGGGCGATAGAGGACATCCTTGTCTTGTACCTGATTTAAGAGTAAAAGATTTCAGTTTTTCCCTATTTAGGAGTATATGAGCTTTTGGGTTGTCATAGATGGCTTTTATCAAGTTAAGATAGAGTCCATCTATCCCAATTTTCTGTAAGACCTTGAACATGAATGAGTGTTGGACTTTGTCAAAGGCTTTCTCTGCATCAATTGAGATGATCATATGGTTTTTAGATTTCAGTCTATTAATATAGTGTATTACATTTACAGATTTTCGAATATTGAACCATCCTTGCATCCCTGGGATGAATCGTACCTGGTTATGGTATATGATCTTCTTGATGATTTGCTGTATTCTATTTGCCAGGATTTTCTTGAGTATTTTTGCATCTATGTTCATGAGGGAGATTGGCCTGTAGTTCTCCTTTTTGGTTATGTCTTTCCCTGGTTTTGGAATCAGTATTATACTTGCCTCCAGAAATGGTTTTGGGAGGACTTTTTCCTTTTCAACTTCATGGAGGAGTTTGTGGAGAGTGGGGATTATATCTTCTATAAATTTCTTGTAGAATTCAGCTGTGACTCCATCAGGACCTGGACTTTTCTTTGTCGGTAGGCTTTTTATTACGTTTCATATTTCGTTGGCTGTTATCGGCTTGTTGAGAGTTGTTATATCTTCTTGATTCACTTTTGGTAATTTGTACCTTTCAAAGAATATGTCCATTTCTCTATTCTGTGAGCGTAAAGATTCTCGAAGTAACTATTGATATTCTTCTGAATTTCCACTGGGTCTGTGGTGATTTCACCCTTTTCATTCCTTATCGCTTGTACTTGAATTTTCTTTTGCCTCTTTTTGATGAGGTTGGCAAGAGGCTTATCAACTTTATTTAGTTTTTCACAGAACCAACTTTTTGATTTGTGGATTCTTTGAACTGTTTTTTTCATCTCAATTGAGTTAATTTCTGCTCTACTCTTTATGATTTCTTCCCGTCTTTGTGCTCTGGGTTTCATTTGCTCTTCTTTTTCTAGTTGTCGGAGGTGCAACATTAAGGTGCTAATTTGTTCCCTTTCTGTTTTCCTAATGTGTGAGTTCATAGCTATTATTTTCCCTCTAAGAACTGCTTTCATCGCACCCCATAAATTCCAGTAAGTTGTACTTGCATTTTCATTGAATTGTAGATATTGTTGAGTTTCTTCTGCAACCCATTGATTGCTGAGTAGGGTATTGTTTAGTTTCCATGAATTTAGTGGGTTTTTCTGGTTTCTTTTGTCATTTATTTCCAATTTCATTGCATTGTGGTCAGAGAGTATGCATGGGATAATTTCTGTTTTCTTGCATATACTTAGGCATGACCTGTGGACTAGTATGTGGTCTATTTGGAAAATGACCCGTGTGCAGCTGAAAAAAATGTGTATTCAGCTGTGGTTGGGTGGAACACTCTGTATATGTCCACCAGGTCCATTTGTTCCAAGCTCTGGTTCAGTTCCACTACTTCCTTGCTAATTTTTTGTCTGGTTGACCTATCTTTTTGAGATAAGGGTGTGTTAAGATCTCCTGTTAAGATTGTGTTCTTAGACATTAAGTTTTTCATGTCCCTTAAGATTTGTCTTACATAGTTGGGTGCACCTGTGTTTGGTGCATAGATATTTATGAGTGTCAATTCTTGCTCTTGAATTCTTCCCCTGACCAATATATAGTGGCCTTCTTTGTGTTATTTGATCATTCTTGGTTTGAAGTTGAGACTGTCTGAGAACAGAATTGCTGCTCCTGCTTTTTTCTGAGGTGCTGGGGCATGTAGTATTGTTTTCCATCCTTTGACTTTAAGCCTGTGAATGTCCTTTTCAGTTAAGTGTGTTTCTTGTATACAGCATATTGTTGGGTTATATTTCCTAATCCACTGTGCCAGTCTATTTCTCTTAATTGGTGAATTGAGTCCATTTACATTGATGGTTATAAATAAAATGTGTTGACTTATGATTGTCATGTTATTTTCCTGCTGTTGTTTACTCCTTTTTGTCCTGTGTTTAATTGTTTGCCCTATTTAGTGGGTTCCTTCTGTTCTCATTAGTGGAGTTCTGGTAATTGTGGTCCCTCTCTAGAACATTTTTCAGTAGCCTGTGAAGGGATGGCTTTGTCATCATGAAATTCTTTAGTTGTTCTTTGTCGTCAAAGTATTTTACTTCTCCAGCAAACTTGAAAGAGAGTTTTGCAGCCTATAGTAGTCTGGAATTTGTTTTCATAGAGTACTTGAAGAATTCTTCTCTATGCTCTCCTTGCCTTCATGGCTTGTGAAGAGAAGTCGGCCATAATTCTGATGGGTGTTCCTTTGAATGTGATCTGCTTCTTTTCTCTAGCAGCTTTCAGTATATTATTCCTGTGTTGGATTTCTAAGATCTTGGCTATTATATGTCTTGGTGTGTTTTTAGTTGTGTTGAAGTTATTTGGCATTCTGTAAACTTCGGTTACCTGAATGTCAGATTGTTTCCTCATATTTGGGAAGTTTTCTGCTATTACTTCTGCTGATATATTTTTTTATATCATTTGTGTTGACTCCTTCTTTCTCATTGATGCATATTAATCTCACATTGTTCATCTTGGCATCATCTTGCAGGTAATGGATTATTTTTTCTGCATCCTAGTTGTTTTTTTGGGTTGTTTCTCACTTTTTCACTAGCTCCACCAGCGTCTTCAAGATCTGAAACTCTTTGCTTTCACTCAAATGGTTTTGTAGACTCATGAGTGAGATTTTAAGTTCTTCTATATCTCTTTGACTCTGCTTCATTCGATCTATTTCTTTCCTGTATTGCTCATTCAAGGAATCGATCATATTTCTAATCTCTATTTTTTCATCCCTGTCTTCTGTAGAGGTAGCTATTAATTCTTTTACTGCAGTTTTTTCCAAACTGGTTTCCTCCACACATTTCCAGAATTGATTCTCTACTTCAGCTGCTATAATTTCAAAGATTTCTTTTGTTATTTCTGAAATTATTTCTGCTTTGAGTTCCTCTTTACCTTTCTGCTGTTGTTTCTTTGCTTGTGACGCTGTTAATTCATATATTTCAGCTGGAATAGTATTCTCTGCACTTGTTCTGGGTGGTCATTGGGTTTTCCTCATACATTTCTGGATTTGATTCATTACTTCAGATGGTGTATATTCAAAAATTTCTTTTTTTATTTCAGGCATTAATTCTGGTCTGAGCTCCTCTATGCCTTTCTGCTGTTGTTTCTTTGCTTCTAACTCTGTTAATTCATTCAGTTCACCAGAGCTTGTGTCCTCTGCACTTATCATTGGTGGGCTGGAGGTCTGAGATTGCATTTTGCTCCTTGTCTTTGTCATTTTGTATAGCACTGACCTTTGGTGTAGAGCTTTGGTGCACTTACAACCTTAGCACAAAATGAGATTTGGGTGCTGATTTATTAAGTTTGAGATCATCCAGTTATGCCTGGCATGGATCTAGCTATTGTGTTCAGCTCCTTTTTGCTGCAGCCCTTCTGACACAACTGTGAACCTGTGGTTCCCCTCCGTTGTGCCCTTGGCCCAGGGAGCATTGTCGGGCGCTGAAGCTCTCCCACACACTCACTGGGCCGTGTTGGGCTGGATCAGGAGCCAGAAGAGTCACAAAAATTCTCACTTGCTCAGTGGGCTTGGGGACAGGGCCTCCAAGCAGTTGCAGGGCAGGCCAGCCTGGGGTAGATCGCGCCCCTGAGTTCTTGAGGGCGAGGGTTCTGGATGGTGTGGTGCGTGGGGAAGCCGCAATTCTCCCATACACTCACCAGGTGGATCAGGTGCCAGAAGAGTCACAAAAGTTCTCACTTGCTGGGTGGGCTTGTGGGCAAGGGCCTACGGGAGTTGCAGGGCAGTCCGGGTTGGGGTGGATCGTCCTTGGAGGTCTTGAGGACCTCCATGAAGTATTGATATGTTAAACTTTAAATCCCTACAGAATGTGAAGAAAGAATAAATAAATAATATTTTGAAATAATAGTAATAAACAATTACATATTATTACACAGAAATTTAGAAATCTCACTATATACATCATTGTAGCAGAAAAGTCTTATGACATTTGTTGTCTCTTATTTTCACTTTTTACCTTTTTTTTAAACAAACATTTACTTGAGAAACAGTATAGCAATAATTGATATGACATGACAATCAGTATGTATTTCGAAGACAAGAATGACAGGCATTCCAAGTATGACCTTAGTATTACACATTGCTATCTTCTGTGCAGCTGCTTACTTCACAAGTATCAGCATATATAGGTAGTCAGGGTAAGAATCCTACCATGTAACTCTGAGTTAAATATAGACTAGATTTCTTTTTTTATAACTAAGTATGTGGGTTCTTATGATGTCATTCTTTAGCATTTTTTATGTATTCTATTCTTTTTTTTTTTTTTTTTTTTTTTTTTTTTTTTTTTTTTTTTTTTTTTTTTTTTTTTTTTTTTTTTTTTTTTTTTTTTTTTTTTTTTTTTTTTTTTTTTTTTTTTTTTTTTTTTTTTTTTTTTTTCCAGAACCAGGGATTGAACTCATATCCTTGTGCTTGCCAGGGGAGCACTTATTCCACTGAGCCATCTCCCCAGCCCTTTCAAAAGATATATTTTCAGCATTTCTTTTTTTCTTTTTTTACAAACTTGAAGTATTTTAATACCTCCAAACGTAGCATATAGGAAATAGCAAAGCACATAATTCAAAAGGCATGAGAAGTTGCAGTATGCTCCTGGATGAACAATAAAGAGCTCTCAAAGTGAGTTATGCAGAACTATATAAAATATATTAGATGAACCCTTATTTAAAAGGTCATTGATAATTTCTGTAAAACAGTATCAATCTTATGTTGGATTATACACATATTTTTGTGTAATATAAAGTCAACAGAAAATAGAAATATATTTTTTAAAGTTTCTAAAACTAGGAGAAGATACCATACAATGTCTTTTAGATAAATTGTAAAAATTAAGATTAAACAATATTCAGAAAATTAAATATTAATTAAAAATTAAATGTTTCAAAACAGTTGAACTAAGAAAAAGTTTTCATGGTAGTAAACAAATACTAAGAATAAAAACAAGATAAATCCTGGAATGACAAATAAATGACCATCACTTCAGACAGTTTGGGGATAGGACATAGCACAAAGTTCTAGTGCGTTGTGGACATGGATAATGACCATGACACTTATTGGTGGCCAGGTGTCACTTGTGGGACTGAGCTACAGCCATTTCCTTGAAATCTACCCTGTAGTTACATATGGAATCTTGACCCATAGGGTACAAGAGAAGTCCATTTGTAGAGTGTGATGATGGAAATATTTTGATGCTGTTTACAAAAGAATAACTGAAAGACTACTAATGTATACCTCTTATTCTCCTGTGTTTGTTTGCCCTATTTGGTGGGTTCTTTCCATTCTCGTTCATGGGGTTGTGACCATTTTGCTCCCTCTCTAGAACATCATTTAGTAGTCTGTATAGACTTGGCTTTGTCATCATGAAATTCTTTATTTGTTCTTTGTCATCGAAGTAGTTTACTTCTCCATTATACTTGAAAGAGAGTTTTGCAGGGTATATCAGTCTGGGTTGGAATTTGTTTTCTTGCAAGACTTGGAGTACTTTGCTCCAAGCTCTTCTTGACTTGATGGTTTGTGAAGAGAAATCTGCCGTTATTCTGATGGGTTTTCCTTTAAATGTGATCTGTTTCTTTTCTTTAGTGGCATTTAGTATACTGTTTCTGTGCTGAATTTCTGGGATCTTGAGTATTATGTGTCTGGGAGTGGTTTTAATTGAGTTGATGTTATTTGGAGTTCTACATGCTTTGGTTCCCTGAATGTCAGATTGTTGCCCCAAATTTGGGAAGTTTTCTGCTATTACTTCTGCCCATATTCTTTTTATATTATTTATATTGACTCCTTCCTTCTCATTGATGCCTATTAGTCTCACATTGTTCATCATTGCATCATCTTTCAGGTGTTGAATTATTTTTTCCTGCATCCTAGTTGTTTTGAAGAGGCCTTTGCTTACTTTTTCACTAGCTGCAATGGTGTCTTTAAGGGCATAAAGTCTATTTTCACTTTCACTCAAACGAATTTATCACCTTGTGATTGAAGTTTTAATTTCCTGTATATCACTTTGGATCTGTTTCATATTTCTTTCCTATATTGCTCATTCAGGGGTTCCATCATTTTTATATTCTGCTCTATTTTTTTATCAGTATATTTTTTAGAAGCACTTAGTACTTGTTTGATTATAGTTATCACTACATTTTTTACTTCAGAAATTATTTCTGATCTGATTTTTTCTATACCTCTCTCCAGTTGTTTCTTTACTTCCAATGCTATTATTTCAGAGATTTCAGGTGTGTGATTTCCAATTTCCTCTATGCTAGTGTCTTCTGCATTTGTGCTAAGTGAACTCGGGGCCTGAAACTGCTTTTTGTTCCTTTTGTTATCATGTTTTATGCCACTGATTTTTGACCTTTGATGTAGAGCTTAGATAGAGTTATTACCTTAGCAGCAGGTCCAGATCTAGGAAGTTCAGACTCCTCCAGTTGTGTGTGGCTTGGGTCTGGCTACTGTGCTCCACTTCCTCCTTCAGCCTTGCAGGTGAACCCTTTTGTCACACTGGCAAGATGTTCTACTCCTGAATCAGCTGGGTGGATCTTGCCTCTAGACTCTTTGCAGGGAGTTCTGCTGAAGGGTGTCTTGCCAGGCCTGCGCTCTGGGTCGATTCAGGGTCCGGCAGTCCAGGTGGTCTCACTCACATTCCCCACTCTTCTTTTTAAAAAAAAATTTTAAATCATTTATTTATTTATTCATTCATTTGGTACAGGTTCTCACTATGAAGTTCAGACTCATAATGATCCTCCTGTCTCAGCCTCTCGCAATGCTGGGATTACAGGTATATGCCACCATGCCCAGTTTTGGTGCCAACATGGCATGCAGTACCAGGGATGGAACCTGGGTACTTGCACTTGCACATTTAGACTACAAAGCTCTCTCCCCAGCCCTCAGAAATTCTTAATGTCTTTTTTTTTTTTTTTTTGAGGTTATAAGCAAAATATATTTATTGAGGGAAAGAAAGCTCTTGTCCAAGGGAGGGACAGGAGAGGAGCTTGAGCAGGTTGACCTCCTCTTAATGTCTCTTAATGATTCAGTCTAGCACCAAAAATATGATATACACCTTGTACTTTGTATAAGTGAACTGACAAAGCAGTAGATGGGTCACCATAACTGTACATACATTCTTTCTTCAAAGTATAAGACAGTGTAGTAAAGAAGAATAGGATAAATTTGAGTCATTTATAGGAGCATGAATATACCATGAAACCATAATGAGAAGTGGAATATACAAGATAAAGGTTAAGTATCATATGGTTTCTCTTATTTTAGGAACCCAACACAAAAAGAATTTAAAGGAAATGTATATGGTAGGAAGCAGAGAACTAGATTTTTGAGGGATGGGGAAGGGAGGGAAGAAGATGGATAAGTAAAAAGGATCAGAATCTACTATGTTTTGTGTACCAATTCTTTAGAATGAATGTATTCATTATGTGTTATAGACTTACAGTAATGAACAAGACACTTGGTATGATAATTTAAAATGGCAAAAAGTAAAACCTAAATACTATATTTGGATATGGATTTATTTTATTATGGTATACCTCTTTGAAGTACTGCTCAGCTACTATGTAGCAACAATTCTATGAATCTAGTGGTAGAGTGCCTGCCTAACATAAAGCTCTGGGTCTTTGGGTTCAGTCTTCATCATCTTTAAAATAAGAAAGCCAAATAAGGTAATTTTTAAAATGTTTTCTTGGGGCCAGGGAGATAGCTCAGTGGAATAAGCATTTCCCTGGCAAGCGTAAGGGCCTGAGTTCAATCCTTGGTACCACCAAAAAAAAAAGTTGTTTTACCATAAAATGTAAGTAGAGAAGGTATTGGCATATTCTAATCAGCTCAGTATAATCATTGCTCAATGTATATGTATTTTAAAAACATGTTGTACATAATAAATATACATATAATTTTTGTCAGTTGAAGAAATTAGTGAAAATGAACACACTATTCACAGATAATTAACAAAATATGGTAGGTGAGTGGTTAATAAATACAGGTAAATATACTCAGTATTAATCATCAGGGGAATGTAAATTAAAATAGCTAGGAGAAAAAAAAAACCAGTATCAGAATGACTAAAAAGTGCTAAGTATTGGCAGAATTGTAAAGTAACTGAAACTGTCACTCTTGTTTTGTGCATGTAAAAAGGTGCAGTCACTTTCTAAAAAATGTAAGATTAGAGGCCAGGGAGATAGCTCAGTAGAATAAGTGATTGCCTGGCAAGCACAAGGGCCTAAGTTCAATCCTCAGTACCAAGAAAAAGTAAGATTCTTTAACATTTATGATTATCCAGGATTTAGCTGTTTCAGCTCTTGAATCTTATCCAAAAGAAATAAAAATGTAGCCAGGTGTGGTGGCATACATCTGTAATCCCAGCATTTTGGAAGGCTAGCCTGAACTGCAAAGTGAAAGCCCATCTCAAAAAGACAAAAAAAAAAGTCCTCTAAACAACTTCTACAAAATAACCACAGAAACTTTTTTTTCATAAAGCCTAAATCTGGAAGTAGCCCAGGGGTCTATCAGATATTTGGTTTTAAAAACAATTTTTAAAAAAATAAAACTATTTGGCCCAGCTGTTCAGTGCCCTTCTAGATATCTTCCCAAAAGAGTTAAAGTCACCTTACCACGATGATGCATGCACATATGTGTATAGCAGTGCAGTTTATGACAGCTAGGTCTTGGAAACAGTTCATATTCCCACCAACAGATATTATCTGTTTGATTTATTTATTTGGTGGAACCAGGGATTGAACTCAGGCCCTTATACTTGTCAGGGGAGCGCTTATTCCACTGAGCCATCTCCCCAGCCCCCCCACCAACAGATAAATGGATAAAGAAAATGTGTTTATATGCAATGACCTCAAACTTGCCATATTCATGCCTACAGTGCTGAGCATTGGTACAGGAAAGCTTCACCAGGTCTAGGCGCTTATGCAAGAAAGATTTTGACAGACCTAGGAAATAATTATAGTTGAGGGAATTCTGACTTCCTGCAAATAAATTTATGTGAATGCCAAATACATAATGAGAATGCCTGCAGATTTTCCTCCTTTCCCAGGTCCCCCTCCAGAAACTGGCAGTCTGCCCTCAAGGTGAGGGATTGGAAGATTATTTTCTGAGAAATGTGACCAATTTAAGAAAGAGGGACTTTATTAAAGATATTGAGATTAGGAGTTTCTAGGTAGAGTACCTCTGTTAACCTATATTATAAAAGATCCCTCAGTCAACAAGCCTTATCTGTGAACACATTCTTTCCTTTTGCAATTCTTTGGTTTACTTCTCCTTGTAAAGGTTGACCTAAACAAAAAAGACCTTTAAAGAAAGTTACTGCTTGCTCCCCACATCATTGTTCCCCAGTTCAGCTTCTCCTTGTAAGAACCATCAGTCTCCAGTTCTGCCAAAAAAAAAGAACCATCCATTCAGCAACTGTAATATCCCTTTTTTCCTTGAGTACCTATAAAATAGGGACTGTATCCAATAACCTCACCCTTCTTTTAGCTGTCTTGGGTCAGTCATCAGTACCATTCTCCTTTAAGAAAAGGCTCTGAGGGTGAGAGAGATAGCTCAGTGGTCTAAGCATCTACCTGGCAAGTGCAAAGACCCAGCTTTGATCCGCAGTACTGCATGCTATACTGGCCCTGAGCCAAGCCACCAGAACTGGGCATGGTGGCACACACCTGTAATCCCAGCACTGGGGAGGCAGAGACAGGAGGATCACTACACAAGTCTGAGCTGCATAGTGAGACCCTATACTAATTAATTAATTAATTAATTTTTTAAAAAGCTCAGAGAAATTAATTTTCCCAAGTCACACAGCTAGAAAGTTGAAAAGGTTTAGTGCTAAATCTTTTTAAACTCCACTATTTTAGATGACTCATGCTTTGTTCTTCAGAAACTATATTAATACAGGTGCTGTACAGTTAAATTTAAGTCTAGATCAGAAATCTGTAATCTGAACATTTGTGGACCTTTATTTTCATTTCTTCAAGTAAAGATTGCTGTTGAAAAGCCCAAGGGGGTTAGGGATGTAGCTCAGTGGCCAGTGGCACAATGCTTACCTGGCAAGCCCAAGGTGCTAAGTTCAATTCCCAGTACAAAAAAAAAAAAAAATTTAGGGAATAAGACAAACGTTTTGTGTCTCGTCATTGTATATTCAACATCCTCATATGTGTAGTACCTCACATGTAGAAACTGTTCAGATATTGTTTGAATACATGAATTACATAACAGTGATTATTAAAATTATTGAATGCCTACTTTTCTAGCACATTGAAAGGCTAATGCACGAGGATAAGATGATAATTTGTTGAGACCCTATCTGAAAATAAAAAAAGGACTAGGAATGTGGATAAGTGTGAAGGCCCTAGATTCAATCCCTATATTGTGAATTTTCCTAACTTATTTAACAAAGAAGTAAGTTTAGCGATCAACAGACTTGTGTTTCAGCTTTAAGATAAATTAATTAAAGTTAAGCTATTCTAGTGGCTATAGCCCAGCCACATGTGGTGGCACACATCTATAATCTCTGCTTGTTACTGTCTGTCTTTCCTTGGACGTCCCAGAGCTGTTTAGATGTCAGCATCTTCCATATTGCCTTCGTCATTTATTTCCAGCTATCACTTTAAAACTCTTCTTCCTAATTTCCCTAGTTCAATAAAAGACACCAATAAATAAGCAAAAATATGGAGTTTCTGTCTCTTTATCTTAACCCCAAATCCATATAGTCATTGAGTCCTATACATTACACTTTCTGAATGTTACTCAAATACATTTATCTTTTTAAAAATATAATTTGTGTAATTTATTATCTCAATATGACATTCACTGTGGAGAATTGGTATGTACATAATGCATCTTAATTGTTCTCATCCCCCTCCTTCCACCTCTATCGCTTGGACCCTTTAATTTTTGCAAAAGATCTAGCTCTGTTTATTTTTATGTGTCTTTAATTTTGCTTCTTAATCAATTGGATTTTTCATATAAAAGAAACCGTGCAAATCTTAAGATTATGAATCTGATTTTATCCATCCTCAGATTTCAACATTTTGATATGTCAGCAACATTTTAACCTTTCTTATTAAATGAACTTCTTCTTAATAGTCATCCTACTTCCGTGCTGACCCATCCTCCTCATACATCTGCTCTCTTTGCTTCATCAAAGTGGAATTTATAAGCACCTGCCTGGCAAATGCAACATCCTGAGTTAAACCCCTGGTATCAAAAAAAAAAAAAAAGTGGAATTTATACAACTGAAGAAGGATGTTGTCATTTACCAAATTAAAATACTTCCTCTTTGCCCTCAGATTAAGGCATGACCTTGTCTTGCCCTCAGCCTACCACAACAGCCTCATCTGTCACTGTTCACAGTCCCCAGTTCTTAAACATTTGATTACTTGAGTTGAAAGCACAGATTCTTTCCTTTCTCCCTTCTATTCCCTACTCTCTCAGTGTTTCCACTCACCCAATTCCTGTTTACCCCTTCATCTCAGTTAATGTCACTTCTTCCTAGAAGCCTACCTTACTCAGCAGTGTCAGATTGGAAATCACTGTGTGCTTCCACTTTAACTTGCACCTCTCTCTGTGTGCAGTGTGATCATATGGTAGTATGTAGCCATATATAAGGAAACTGACTGTTGGTTTATCTGTAGTCCCCCTAAAGTAATCGCTTAGTAAACATTTGATGAATAAGTAAATGGATGAGTAAATACAATGTAAATAACTCTTATATATTAGCTTGCTAGCATTTCATTAGCTCCTACAAAGAGTTTCCATCCCCACCCAGACTAGTAATTTTTATTCTTTCCTTGGCTATAATCTAAATCACAACCTGGGGCTAGGGAGATAGCTCAGCGGTCTAAGTACTTTCCTAGCAAGCACAAGGGCCTGAGTTAGATCCCTTGTACCACATGCTGTGCCAGCCCCAATACCAAGTGTGGTGGCACATGACTATAATCCCAGCACCGGGGAGGCTGAGGCAGGAGGATCACTGTGAGTCTGAACTGTGTAGTGAGACTGTATCAAATAATTAATTAATAAAAGCATTATGTCCTCACCTAATCTGTGTGAGCTTTGTGTCTGTATGCACAACAGTCTTTAAACACCATGGATACATAATCTCTGCTTGAAAATTAAAAAAAAAAATTCACCTACAGCCAGTCAGTACTGTCCTAATGGACAGTTGTGTGATCGACACATTTGAAGTATGAACATTAATACCTTTAGTTTCATCGCTATGTTTATAAAGCACCATGTTCATACCCTGCTGCATTGGTTTCACTGTAGCTAAAGCTCAAGAATCCATTTTTTTGTTTTGTTTCCAGCTATGTATTTTAGTACAGGGTCTCAGACTCATGGTGATCCTCCTGTTTTCAGCCTCCCCAATGCTGGGATTACAGGCATGCACAACCACGCCTGGACTTAGTCACAGGCTCAGGGTACTCCAGGGGCGGGGCTGGCGAGGCATGCAGGACCAGGAATCAAATCCTGTTCCCTGTGCTTGCCAAAGCAGGCGCTTTGTCTGCTGAGCTATATCTAGCTGGCCCTAAACATCCATGTTTTTAAAGTTCCACAGTGCCCATTTTCCCTTACTATAACTGAATATCACTGATTGAGGAATTTATAAACACCAAGTGTTCATTTAGCTTAAATTTTTGAAGACTGGAAAGTTCATAATGTGGAAGGCTACATCTGATGAGGTTCTTGCTGGTAGGAAGGAACTCTCTGAAGAGTGAGAGGCAGCACTGACCATCATAAGGTAGCACAGACCATCTCAGTTCAGGTCTCTCTTCTTACAAAACCACACCCTTTATAATCCCATTGAATCTACTCTAATGGCCTCTTTAGTCTTACTTACCTCCCAAAAACCTCACCTCCAAATACCAAGTCAAAATAAACTTCTGTTTTATTAATACCTTCCAATGCAGATTAAATTTAACATATGGGCCAGGGAGATAGCTCAGGAGAATAAGCTGGCAAGTGCAAGGGCTTGAGTTCAATCCCTAGTTCCACCAAAATAAATAAATAAATAAATTTAACATGAGTTTGGGTGAGAATATTGAACTAATAACACACAAGTGAATTTGAGATGTATTTACCTGGAATAAAAATTCATGTCCTAATACCTGGAATAATTTTCAGAAATTCTCTCAAATTTTTAAAATGTTTATTTCAGAGCCCTATTATCAGAAAAATTGTAACTTGGTAAGTCTAGAAAAGGGTAGATCACAACTAGCATTTGAGTCTTTTCAACTGTGAAGGTGGGTGCTTAGTAGAAATTCAGTCTTCTATTAAACACTCCAGTCATTTTCAGGAAAGCTGAAAATTTCCATATTGTCAAGGAAGTTGGACTAGATTTTTGTTGGACTAGTTCTGATCAAACTCAGGACCTTGTGCTTGCCAGGCAAACATTTATTCCACTGAACTATCTCCCTGGCCCCTGTATTGCACTAGTTCTGTTCTCTCCTACCTTTGAATTACATGATCTCGGGATCCTTTTTTCATCTTGGCTTAATAGGAAGAATACTACTTCTCCCTACTTCATAGTACATTTTTTGTTTTTGAACTACAAATGTCAATCAGACAGTTTCAAGACACCTTAACAATACAGATTTGACAAATTAATACATTGCAAACTTTTCATAATGTTTTGGTATTGTACAAGGTGCATACATGATATTATACTTACAGATACTATTTTAGCAGATATCTCTTATCAGTGAATTAATAGTGTAGCTGCTTACTTATCTTATTTTTTATACCTGAATTATATCAAAAATTCAATAATTATTTTCCTAGTGGATGACCGTAGTACTAGAAGCTGACATAATATCCTGTCCAACCACCATTAGTGCAGATCTTGCCTCTCATAGGATTATGTAGAAGCACAGCATTATCTATCCCAACTGTACTGTCTACACACACACATCATGATTTTTTCTTTCTACACCCCCTCCTTTGTCTACACCTGTCAAAGGTGGGCACTCCATTGACATTCAACTAACTTAGGTGCTTGAACTCAATACCACAATCCAACACAGTCCAGCATTCTACAACAATACTGAGTTATTCAAAGAAATTGTCGACCATAGCCATTTACAGCTCAGCTTAATATTATCACCCCACGATGTATACTTCATTTTTATACTTTTCTGCTGGATGGTTAAGACCTAGATAGATCAAGACTTATATACCAACATATGAACTTTATATTTCCTATGTGGTCAGTGAAGTCCTCTCAGGGTTTATCTTGTATTCCTGTACAGTATTCTGTAGTTCCTTTGTCTGTGTCATCCATGTGGATGAGTCACGGCCAATGCTTGACCAGTTTGCTCCATAGTACATTATTATCTTTGATCAGAGCAGCGCCTCTTCCTTATGTTATTTAGTTTTATCACCATTATGTTGTCAGTCCCTTCATATAAGTCTATTTAATATTTTATATGTAATATTTTATATTTTTTAAATGCTTACTGCATATGTACTTTTAATTTATGCAAATATTATGTTTTATGTATATCATTGCTTGTTTTGCCTCTCTGCTTTTTGTATTTTATGTGATCAGTATAAATCTGATTCTAGAAACAGATAAATATGATAAAAAGAAAAAGATAATGTCCTTATTCTTTTGATTGTAAATGTAGAACTCTTAGTTAAGATTGGCTGGCCCTGGTGGCATACACATATAATCCCTGCACTTGGGGGCTAATGCAGTAGGATCATTGTAAATTTGAAACCACCCTGGGCTACAAAGTAAGCTAAAAACCAGTTTGAATTGCATAACAAGATCCTATCTCAAAAAGACAAAAAGGGGGGAGGGGCAGGGAGATAGCTCAGTAGAATAAGCACTTGCCTCTCAAGCATAAGGGCCTGAGTTCAATCCCTGGTTCCACCAAAAAAGAAAAAAAAAAAAAGAAAGAAAGAAACAACTCCATTAGGTTATAGAAGAAATCAGATCAGAAATAATATCTCAGGTAAAAAAGAGAAAAAACCTAAAAGATTGGTTAATTGAGCCTTGTAGTTCATTTAAAACATGATTCAAAGCAGTTTGTCTCTGGATCCTTTCAGTGCAATTCACTACATTACTAGAATAAAGGATGTGGAATGCTGGACTGTGTTGGATTGTGTCGCTGAGTTCAGGCACCTAAATTGGTTTAATGACAATGGAGTGCCCATTTTTGACAGGTCTAGACAAAAAAAAAAGGATATACAGGAAGACTCATGATGTGTGTGTATAAACAGTACAGTTAGGATAAATATGCCGTGCTTCTGAATAATTCTATGGAAGCAAGATTTGCACTAATAATGGTTGGACAAGATATTATGTCGGCTTCTAGTACTGTGGACAACCACTTTGAAAACAACAAGGTAGAAAGTATTAATTATTGAATCTGTGATATAATTCAGGTATAAAAAATAGGATAAGTAAACAGCTACACTCTTAATTCACTGATTAGAGATATCTGCTATAATAATGTCTGTAAATATAATATCATGTATGGACCTTGTATGATACCAAAACATTATGAAAACAGTTTGCAATGTATTAATTTATCGAATCTGTCCTATTAATTTGTCTTGGAACTGTCATTGCTATTTGTTCTTCAATAAAATAAAAAAAATAGAATAAAGGAGAAACATTATAATTATTTCAATGAGTTAAGGAAAGGCTCAACCCTATTTGTATAAAAAGTTCTCGAACTATTATTAGGAGAGCATCTGTACCTGGTAATACTTGCAGTAAGCCTTGCAGTTAGTGAAAAAAATTTTGTATACATTCCTTTAAGATTGGAGAAAAAAATGCTTACTATTAGTAATACCATTAACAGTGTTAGAAGGAAAAAATGAGATCTAATGATTAAAGAGAGTGTGAGGAAAGCCATTTTCAGACGATCTTATCTTTTACCTAAAAAAGATCAGATTGAACAAACTGCTAACTAATACAGTTCTATTAGATTGCTAAATACAAGATGAGCCTATAAAAATGAAAAGTATTGCTTTTCACTCAAAAACTGTAAACTTGTAAATAAATTCTTTCTCCCCCTTCCCTTCATTCCTTTTCTTCCCTTTCCATCTGCTCCTCTTTCCTCCTCCCCTCCCTTTCTTTGTTCTTTCTCTGTGGTCAGGGCACCACGTGGCAGGCTCAGGAAGGGTAATAATGGCAGCCAAAAAGAAACTGAGCCCATGCTTGCATATAAGGAGTTTAAATGAAGTGGCATGGATAGTTCAAAATCAGAAGGCTTTGCAAATAAATTGATAATACTGACAACCAGTCTTTTCACTGCTAGAAAGAAAAAGTGAAATTTTGGAAATGCACCAAGCTGGAATGCATCTTGTGATTAAAGCTAAATTAAAACTAAATGATACAAACTCATAATTATAAATATATTATATTAGATGCTAAAACACAGGTAGAAATGTAAATATACCTGGTATGTGTATATGTTTTTTAAATCATAGTTATTTGTGTGTGACTCACTTATTTAACATAATGTCCTCATGGTTCATCTGTGTTATTTCATGATTCAGAATGTTCTTACTTCTTTTTTTTTCTTTTTTTTTTTTTTTTTTGAACTGGGGATTGAACTCAGGCCGTTGCACTAAGCTGTTATTCCACTGAGCCATCTCCCTAGCTCCTAAATGTACTGATTTTGTCATGATACTTTTTTTTTTTTTCACAGTCCTGGTGATTGAACACAGGACCCTGCACTTGCTAGGCAGGTGCTTATTCTACTAAACTACCTCCCCAGCCCTCAATTTCTTTTTACTAGTTTTTAAATGGGGCTGCTAGACAATTTTAAACTTTACATATGGCTTAGATTATACTGTATTTCAGCAGATATTATTATTCTAAAATCCCATGTTAGGAACACAGCCCCAAATAGGATCTTGCTTCACTTAACTTTCATTCATTTTCCTTTGAACTAATGAAGAAAGATTGGGAGGGTGGTGGTTGCAGGGCAGTGAGTTGTTGTGGTGACCAAATAAAATTGTCAAGACCCAGGCTGGCCAGATAGCTCAGGGATTAAAGTGCCTGCTTAGGCAGACCTGCCCCCAGGGTACACTGAGACATGATTGAGACTAGTCATGGTGGTCTTTGCCTGTAATCCCAGTGCTTGGGAGGCTGAAAACAGGAAGATCATTACAAGTCCAGTCTGTGTAGTGAGACCCTGTAGACCCTGTACTAACTACATAAAAATAAAAAGATTTTTTAAAAAATAAAAATTGCCAAGTCCCTTACAGAGATTTCATAAAAATGGCTTCATAGTTAATGAAACTCAACCTGAGTTAAAATGTATGATTTTTAATTCTGTATCTACCTCACACTTTACACTTGATCCTACACATAGGATCTCACTGGAGTATTTGACTTAAAAAGTTTGGGGACTAAGAATTAGAGACATGCTTTTAAAGAGTGGAAGCAATTAATACAGGTACTTTGCCTATAAAATAATAATAAATCCCATTTTCATCCTTCTAAGTTCCCTCGCAATTCATGACATGATTTCCATATTGCATAAGGAACTTGGCAAAAGTGATCAAGGTCTACAATCTGTCTTAGAGTCAAGAAAATGTATTCAATTATATAACTTTTCTTTAAGATTGCTCACTCAAGTAACTTGACAGTTCAAAATTACACAAATAAACAGCTCCTATTAGGTCCCTGGCCATCAGATATTCTAGTCCTTTTTTAGAGTTTCATCTCACCCCAGAGTTTTCTATGGCCAAAATTTCTTCCACTGGATTTAAATAGCCTAGTCTCTTCATTGTGGATCTCAGCTCTGGTCTTAATTTGTTCTGTTGTTAATTATTGTATGTTTCAAATCCAATTTTAGAATTTAAGAAATTAATTTTTTATCAAGAATTCTTTAGTCAAGATTTTTTACCTATTATACTATTGCCATGGCCTTTTGACACATCTCTTTATAGATGAAGTGATGTTATTTTAAGAAAATTTCCCCAATATAGTCTGTCATGATCACATATCAGGCCTAACATTGTGTTCTATAAACTTGATGCAACTGGTTTCTGAATTCCACCCTTGTAATCTGAGTATTTGCAAAGGATATCTGCCTAGATCACCCCCCACCCCCCCAAAAGGCATTCCCTTTCTTAGTTATTTTAATTGAGCCAGTTGAAATAATAAATGGAATGTCAAAAGAGTTTAGACAAGTAAGAAATAAAGGTCATTAGAGATCATTGAGTCCAAACTTTTCTGAAGGAAATAAGTCCACAGAGGTAAATTCATTTGTTCATGACCACAGCAATGGATCATAACATAATAGGGATAAAAATAGCATTCCTATTAATGCTCAGTTTTGTGCTTTTTTAAATATACTACAGGAGGCCTTTAAACAATAATACTGTTCAGTCCATAACAATAATCATTTATTCAGACTTAAAGGAAAAAAATTATATAAACTGTAATAATTTTGGAACATCTATTAAGGCAAAAGTGTGTTTCTAGAAACAAATCAGTACATCTCATTTTTAACCTAGAGTATGTGTGTTTAAAAAATAATGATCATTGTGTATATAGCTGGAGTTGTGCATACATATAGACTGGTTTTCATGTTTGGCCTTTTTTATATTTTTTAAACAATAGAACTAAAACCATATATAAAACAGCAACCATTGCCGGGCGTGGTGGCGCATGCCTGTAATCCCAGCACTAGGGAGGCTGAGGCAGGAGGATTGTTGTGAGTTCGAGACCAGCCTGAGCTACAAAGTGAGCTTAAGGCCAGCCTGAACTACACAGTGAGACCCTGTCTCAAAAAAAAAAAAAAAAAAAGACAAAAAAAAACAAAACAGCAACCATTAACTAATGGCATATGGAAAGGAAAAGAAGTGAGTCCAAATACCCTATTCGTCTTCCAGTCCAGCACAAATGCCTCATATTCACAATGCCTTTCCTGCTTACTATGATGGAATCACTCCCTCCCTCTTCTATACTCCCAAAACATATTTCTCTACTTCTAGTGGGCATGTTGAAATACTTTTTTGCATTCGTTATCATTGCCCTGCTGGTCTGTTCCACTAGCTTGTAAATCCTTGCAAGACAAAATGTCGGCATTTTTTCCATCCCTATGCCATGCTGGGCCAGCCCTGCCCCCAGGGCGCACTGAGACTGCAATTGAGACTGGGTGTGGTGGCATGTGCCTGTAAGCCCAGCTCTTAGGAAGCTGTAAACAGGTGGATCACTATGAATCTAATGGAGTAGTGAGACCCTGAACACCCTGTAGACCCTTCCCTAAAGTACAAAAAAAAGGCATTTTATAGGCATGTTATCCCTTTGTATTAGAGGAAAAAATAAAGCCATATAACTATTAATAAAGTAATGTGAGCTTATATCTTTGAAATACTTAAAATATCTTAAGAATTTGGGGAAAAGGTACTTTAAACAGAGATATAATATGGTTCAGTAGAAGATGAACTGTGTTGAAGTTAATCACAGAAAATCATCTAAAAAAAGGTAGTTGAAGGGCTGTCCAAATAGCTCAGCGGATTAAAACACATGCTTAGGCTTCAAGTTTATTATTCTTTACAGCTGAGTAATACTCCATTGTATAAAAATACCACATCTTTTTCAACCATTCCTTATGTGACAGGCATCTTGGAGAGAAAACTTTCTCTCAGGCTTCCACAGAGAGCAAATTGGTCAAGCAAATGACCATGACTCATCCACATGGCTGACACTGACAAGGGATCTACAAAGTGTGGTACAGGATTACAAGATAAACCCTGAGGGTATCTGACTGACCATATCTGATACAAAAGTTACATTTCTTGTTATATAGGTCTCGCTTTAACTTGCTCTTAACCATCCAGCATAAAAGTATAAAAATGGAGGTATATAAAGTAAAGTCATATTAATATACTAAGCTGTGAATAGCTCAAGTCAACAACTTCTGTGGATAGCCCACTTCTATTGTGAACTGCTGATCTGTGTTGGACTGTTTTATTTTAAAAACATATATATGTCTATAAATATTTTAAATAATATTATATATATATATATATATATATATATATATATATATATATTAGCTATCCCTGTTTTGAAAATCTGTAACATATGTATTGTTGTATGTTACCCTGTTTGTCATTTTTCTATTTATTTTTGCTTCTATTTATTTTTTACTCTTCACAAATAAATTAATTTTAAAAAGAAAACCTGCTTAGACACGTGGGACCTGGATCCCTGGGCCTACCCTGTGCTGGCCCTGCCCCCAGAGCACACTGAGACAGTAGATGAGACTGGACATGGTGATGGCGTGCCTGTAATCCCAGCACTTGACCAGCTGTAAACAGGAGAATCACTATGAGTCCAGTCTACAAAGTGAGACCCTAAGCACCCTGTAGACCCTGCCCTACATATAAAGAAAAAGAGGTAGTTGGAAGAAAGGGAGAGACATAATCTGGATGTTAAAAATCAATCTGAAGCAAGAGGCTTTTATATCAAATAAAAGATAGGCATAGGATCTTATAAAAGAGCTAATAGCCGGGGCCAACTCACTCTAGGCTCCCTCCTGTCCCTTTCTCAGACAGGAGCTTTCTTTCCCTCAATAAATATATTCTGTTCATTTAATTTTTTTTTTTTTTTTTGGTGGAACCAGGGATTGAACTCAGGCCCTTGTGCTTGCCAGGGAACCACTTATTCCACTGAGCCGTCTCCCTGGATCCTAATTCTGTTCATTTAAAAAAAAAAAAAAGAGAGAGAGAGCGAGCTAATAGCCATAGGGCTGGTTGTGAAAATTGGCTGCACACAGAGCAGGACCCACCATTCTGGGAAGTTCCAAATAAGTGTTAGGCTGCAACAGTTTGGCAAACCCAAGCCACGCAGAATAAATTTGAGATGTTACCCTCCTCCAAACAGAGTACATTACAACCTGGCAGCAAATTTCACTTGCACACACAAAGATGAATAATCAGGAAGCAGCTCCTTTCCTGATAGGCCACTAGTTTTTTGTTTTTTCTTTCCTTTTTGTCCCATATCACAACAGCTAACTGAAAACCCTAGCAACAAGGTTAGAGCCCTCAGCAGTAGTGATGAATGTACTGAGTAGAACATCACCACCCTTTCTGCTCTTGTCCCACTCTGAGAGGGGAGAGAAATGCAGTAGAGTGGACCAGACAGTTGTACAAGAGCCATAAAGAGACAACTATACATGGGAATGGAAGTTGCTTCAGGCTTTCTTTATCTGAGGGAGTCACAGCAAGTGGGGCAGTGATGTAGAAACAAGTAGGTTAAGAGACATAGTAACAGTCTTGGTAACTGTTCTCTTGTTGCTGAGACAAAACACCTGATGACCAGAATTAAGGAAGGAAAGATTTATTTATTTCACAGTTTATGAAGGTTTCAGTCCATACTTAGCTGGCACCAAGGCAGAGTGGCACATGGCAGAAGACAGCAAAGCAGCAAGATCAAAAAGGGAGGAATGGCAGAGAGCAAGCCTCTTTCCTTCCTTATGCAAGCTGCCCATCTGAGAGAGGGTGTAGCACTTACCCCATAATCACAGCATTGGACTGCAAACCAATCATAAATTTAGAAGCCTACCATATGACTATACTAGTCTTCAGGGGACATTTAGACTCAAACTACCACAACGGGCCACCACAGGACATGCAGAATGTTATTGGGTAAAGACTGACCCCAGAAGCCACATCTGAAAGCCAAGATCAGCTCTGTACCCAGCACTAATGCTACTGCAGATTAGCCTGGGTGCCCCACCAGAAATTTGGGCCCTTAGTTGGATACTGCCACAGAAGTGAGGACCAGAGGAATTTTACTGGGCTTCTCTTTTTGTTGTTGTTTGTTTCTTTTCTTTTCTTTTTCTTATCCTTGGCTTGCAGTCAGTCTTCTAAAACCAGTATTTGAGGGAATACTTTCCCATACAACACTAAAACCTTAACAGCAAAGATAAAATAATAATGAAATTTTAAACAATCTCTTCATACTTTAGAGAAAATTGTAAAAAGTATCATTGAAAGAGAAGAAAAAATCATCCGCAAGCTGATTATGAAATCCCTTGAAGTGTGTGTTCTAACAGATTACATTTTATACATGTGTGCTAATTATTGATATGTTTTTGTTACTCCATGTGTCTTGAACTTCCAACTGAGGTTTTATAAGCTATATCCAAAGCTCATAGCTCCTCTATATCTGGTGTCTTGCCCTTGCCTTTTTTTCTCCTATCTTCTTCTCCCTACTCCTGTCCAAATCTCAAGCTATTCCAAGTTGCCCAACTTGGAAGGAACTCCCTCTTTTCCAATTCTGCCTTTAACTGTGCCCCAAAATGTGTTTATGTGTGCTTTCAAATTTTTAATCCTGCTGTTACAAAGATTCTTTTCCAGTAATCTTGCCAGTCCTTTTTTATGCCAAGTTCCTTTCTGATTGCTATGACCCATACTTTTCTGGAACAGTCAAAGCTAGCTAAATCCTTCCTACTTTATAGTTTGTGTGTTGTTTACAAGAGTTATACACAAAGAGACAAAATTCTGATATTTTTAAAAAGTGAATTTCACCTAATAGTGGCTCTTGTTTTTCTCTGAAAAAGTGGTAGGAATTTGGTGAGCTTTTGAATGGTTGTTCAGTTTCATTGTTTACTCTCCTGTTCTTTACAATATACTTCAGGGAAAGCATAGTGTAAGAAGCTCAGAAACAATATAAAAAAAGAAAATTTTAAAAAAAGAGAATTTGATAAGCTATCATGCCAATTTTTTTAACAGTGTATTTTAAATTGTTTTCTACTTGAGATTTAAGACTCACAGTAAGTATATGTTGCCAATACTTACACATTGTTGAGGCTAAAGAGTTATATATGACGACTATACTTTTATAATACAAAGGTATTTACAGGACTTCAAATTGGAAGTGTCTGTTCAGCCACAGCTAAGGAGGATAGCTGTCTTACTCTTCTCTCGTTGCTGGGACAAATACCCCACACTCAAAGTGAGGGAAGGAAAGGTTTATTTAGCTCACAATACTGGAGGTTTCAAGACACTGGAGGAGAGGCAGAATGACCCTCTCCACATCTTTGAAGGAGTCCGCTGGATTGTGGGGCCAGGCAGGTTGTCAGTTTAATGGTTTGTGCCTCTCTGGCCCTGCCCCCTCAAGCCCCACCCTGATACTCTGGCCCCACCCCTCAAGCCACTCACTGCTCCTCAAGCTGCATCTGCCTCATGATTTACATGAGGCTTTGGGGGACAACTAGACACAAACCATAACAATAGCCTAGGCTGCAGATACAGATTTCAGAGGCAGTATATACTATAGAGACTGTTGATCAGCCCAGAGTGTAGATACTATAAGAGAGGAGATGTAAGGATAAAGAAAAAAGTGATACTGACACTTAGGAAGCAGGCAGAATAACAAAAGGCTATGAAGGAAAACTGTGATGAAAGAGACCTAAGTCTAACCTGAGATCTGGAGAAAAGTGGGATTGTGGCCATCAAGAAATTTAGCTTAGGACTGGAGATGTGGTACAGTGGTAGAATTCCTGCCTCATGTGCACAAAGCCCTGGGTTCAATCCCCAGCACCACTCCCATCAATAAATAAATAAACAGAAACTTAGCTTAATGAAGTGACTTCATACAAAAATAAAGTTTATATGAGTCCGTATATAACTTGTAATTTAAAATAATGAAATATAGGGACCAAAATGTTCCGTGGTTATAGAAGGATGACAAGGTTCATCACAAAATATTTTGCTTTCTTTTCACTTACAAGCATTTCCTAGAAATTTTATAGTGAAATGGAAGTTTGTAAGATTTTTAAATCAAGTCAAAGAAAAAAGCATGCGCTTAATCTTAACAAATGATAGAAAGAGTAAATGTCTAAGTAACCATTTGGATACTTATTTGTTTTGTTTTTCTCTGTACCAGAGAGAGTATGCAAGTTCTTTATCTAAACTCACCTTTTATATGTAGAGCTCCACTTCTGCCACCACTGTGAGATGGCTATCCTTTCTCCTTAATTTCTGTTACTGTTTTTATTTCTAGAGAAATCTCTCTGATTTTGTTAGCATTTCGATATCCTTGTTTATATTCTTCATATGCACTTTCATGCTCTCTGCTTTATCCATTATATCACTTCGCATATTAATCGTAGTTGTATTAAATTCAAAGTTGGCTAATTCCAGCATCCCTGGTTCTCACATTTGCTCATCTCTTCAAACTGTCTTTTGCCTTTTAGTGTGCCTTGTATTTTTCAATAGCCAGACATGAAGTACTAGATAAAAGGAACTGGTATAAGTAAACCTTCTTTAATGGAGTAGTAAGGTATCCAGGAAGAAGAAAGGTTCTTGTGTTATAACTTGCTTTCAGTTTTTTTAGTGATGTAACCCTGAAAGGGATAGGATTGCTACAGCTGGCTAGAGATAGCTATTTCCCTTCCTTTAGGTCATTTAAGCTCTGCTAACACTTGTAAGTTAGGCTCTGATTAAATAGTTATCCTGAAGGCAGACTTTGATAAGAATAGACTAGCATGGCATATTTCAAAATGGTCCTATTTCACCTCTTCGAGAAATACAGGATGATTTTTCCCAGGTTTTAACTATAGAAACCTGTTAGAGCTCCAGAAAGTGAAACACTAAAGTATGGAAGCCCAAGTGAGTAGGTTGCCCAAGATTAGTGATGTTGAGCCTTTAGAACTTTCAGTGATAATAGCCAGCCCACTGCAGCACCCTGCCATAACTGCTCTCAGGATTGTATTTCAGACTTTTCCACACTGAACTTCCAGCTGTTCTCCAATTATAATTCAGCTTCCTCTCTTTTTTTTTTTTTTTTTTTTTGTTTTATTTTATTGAGAAACAAATAGCAATGAGATAGTTTCAAAACTGATTAGGACAGTTTCAATAATTAATACATTACATATTGTCTTCTTAGTGGTTATTCATAGTACAAGATGCAAACATGATATCTTGTCCACAAATGCTGTTAGTACAAATCTTTCTATTCATTGAATTAAGAGAAAGTAGCTGTATATCTATCCTGTTTTGAATATATAGATACAAAGTGGTCCTTAATTTGTATCCTCCTTTTTTGTTTAGTTTTGTCAGAGAACGGTATTCCATTGCCATTTAAATATAGTAGGTGTGTGAATTCAGCAAAATATTCCAATATAGTCCAGTAGTCCATAATAGTAGTGGGTTTTCCATAGGACTGGCAATGTCAGAAGTTGTTGACTTGAGCCTTTATAGCTCAGCATATTAATATGGATTTACTTTTTATACTTCATTTTTATACTTTTCCGCTGGATGATTAAGACCAAGATGAAGCAAGACCTATATAACAAGAAATATAACTTTTGTATCTGCCAAGGTCAGTCAAATCCCCTCAGGATTTATCCTGAAACCCTGTACTGCAATTTGTAGATCCTTTGTCAGCATCAGCCATGTGGATAAGTCACGGCCGTTGCTTGACCAGTTTGCTCTCTCAAGGCCAGAGAGAATGATTTCTCTCCATGTGACTCTCCTTGGGCACACTCTACATCATCAAGTATGATTTTGTGGCCCCATAATCCCCTTGATGAGAAAATCTGGGACACAACTGAGTTATGTGATGTTACAGTACAGATTCTCCTATGTCTTGAGTCCTCACTGACCTTGAACGGCTAGGGCCAAACTGTTGGCTGTCCTTGCAGCCCTTCTTCTTCTCTACTTTTTGGTCTGCAAACTTAAGTTGTTGATCCTCCAGAAGAGAAGCTTAATGATATTTTATTGTTTTTTGGTTTTTTGTTTTTTTTGTTTTTTTGTTTTTTTGTTTTTTTTTTTTCCATACCAGGGATTGAACTCAGGCCCTTGTGCTTGCAAAAGCAAGTGCTTATTCTACTGAACTATCTCCCTGGCCCACTGCCTCTACCTTGACACTCATTCCTGCAGTTTTTCAGCTCTGATAAATTAGAATTCTCTCCACTCAGGGATGGGGGTAACTTGCCCTGTGATATTACTCTTCTTACAAATATAACAGTTGATTTTTCAATTATTCGGCCTTTTCCTTATCATAAATCAATGGAAACTTTTAAACTTCTTGCCTGCTGGACCAGAAATTGATTTATAATTTTTTCATATCTATTCACTGTACACTCTGTAGGAATGCTTTCTTCTGCATTCACCACTTTGATTACCACCTAAATGTTGATGACTTTCAAGTTTATTTTATAGCAAAGACCTTTCTTTCAGCTCTGTAGGCATATATCTAACTGTCCACCTAATATTTCGTATTTCAAAGATAATTCAACTTTAATAGTTCCAAAGCAAAGTCATGATTTCTTCCTCTATGCTTCAACCCCCAAATGAGAGGAGCTTCTTCTGTTGTCCCCAAATAGCACCACTATCAATCAACAAACGGCACTACTATCAATCCATTTATGCAAACTAAAACCCAAGTGTCATCTTTAACAACTTTCTCTGCACCAAGTTATGTTCATTTTTACCTCATAAAAAGGATTTAATTTAAACAGTTTTGTGCTTCTCTATTCTCACAGGCATTATAATTCCCACCTAAACTGTTGTAAACATTTTCCTACAGCCATTCTTGCCCCCACCCACCCCATCCCAAACACCATCCTGTAGTCATAGTGATCTTTTCAAGCTACTGATTGGTTTTGGCCTGGACTTTTCAGAAAACAGCACCTGAGGCAAGGTCCTATGAGCTACCACCTTTTTAGGAAGTCACTTCAAGTTGGAAAAAGATTCTGAGGCATTGTAATACAAAAGATGTTTTTGTAGTTGTGCTTTTGAGATCAGTATCTATGAAAAGGAAAAGAAATAAGAACACAACCTCTTCTTGGCTTTGGGCACCACTCAAAGCTCTCATTTTTTTATATTATCTACTGTGACCAGAATACTAGTTTTGGATTTGGAAAATGCTGCCTCCATAACCAAAGAGTACTGCTGATACAGGAAGAAAAACTAATCTCAGGTGGGTGACCTCCAAACAATATAAGGAACCTCCAAATGACATAGGGAAAAACGATCTCTGGACCTGACCGCATGAGTTCGTGTTCTCTAAAACCAAAGAATGAATTTTAGGAACAAATGGAGGTTATGAGCAGAATAGATTTATTGAGGGAAGAAAACTCCTGTCCAAAAGAAGGATAGGAGGGGGCCCGAGCAGGTAGTTCCCCAGGAAGTTGTCTCTTCCAGGGACTTTTATAGAGTAAAACCATGTGGTGAGGCAGATCTAAGGTGGTAAAGACATGGAAACTCACTTAGGTGGACAAGAAGTAGGACAAAACTATGGTCAACCAATGGGATTACAAGCACCATTGCTCAAGTAAAATTGATTAAGTTCAGGAACAAATAGGGAAGCGAGTCACGAAGAAAGCAGACATGAATGTAGAACAAGACTTTATCAGGTAGCCATCCAGTAGTAGTCAGATTAATGATTCTTGGTCTCCTTCAGATTGATGATCAATCTCGGATACCAATCTTTAGGGAGGTCGGTATTTGTTTGATAGTTGGTCTTTAGGTCTGGCCCACGGTGGGAGCATCCATCCCTCCCACAGTTGCAAGATATTTTGTCTCCTGTATTATCTCTTTCGAGGGCCTGGCCCTGCCTGACTGCCTAAAAATATTTCTATTTAACTCCACTGCCTACAACACTAGCAGAAGTTGTGCATCTTGTCTCATTCTGGGAGATACAAGATAGAACAAATTATTCTCTTGCTTCAAATAAGATGATCCAGCATGCTCTTAAAACTTCATAAAGTTTACATCCAACCCTATAGCATACACACCTTATGAGACTTTCAATGTAATAGATAAATCTTCTAGCCTGATTAGCATGATACTTAGCATATCAGTGGTGCCTGTGAGTACAGAGAAGAGCAAAACAGTTTGCTAAATCCTTTTTATGAGGCAAAAATCCATGTAATTTTGTGAAGAGGAAGTTAAGGATAACTCTTGGGTTTAGGTTTGCATCAATGTTATTGATGCCTAGAGTATCAGTGTAATTTTTCTATATGGATAGTCTCATTTTCTTTAACTGAATTTTAATTGTAAGCACATTTAGTTAACACACTCCTGAGGCAAAATTATGTATGTTTACCAGTGTGTATTTCATATGAACGCAGACTATTTCTAATTCTGTTCTCTGGCAAAAGCAGATATCTCTCAGTCAATAGTTGCAGGCGCATACTGAGAAAGTGATAATCTGCTCTAGCAAAGATAACACAACTTTACTGTGATTACAGCTAATGCCACTGCTTCATTGAATTTGCTGTAGTCTGCTTTTCATCGTCCAGGATCCATCTGTTTTTCACAGGCACCAGACTGGAAAATTAAATTATACATCAGGGAGCATCACTCCTACATCTTAGATCCATAATAATAGCACTAATTTTAATTGTCACTACCAGTGAGTCTATGTGAAATTGGTATTAAGATTTCATACCAAATACTGGAGTGTTGTTAGTACATTGTATTTAAAAGAAATCATAAACATTTTTTTTATTTTAACAAATATTCAGGTTAATAATTTTAGCCATGTACAAGTTGTTGTTTTCCTGGTGTCTCATTTCTAGGTCCCAGGCAGGTGGTATTTTGCTGAAAATCTTATTTCACTACTTTTAATCTTACAATTTCTACATTTTAATATTGTTGAATTTATTGACCTTTTTAAGGTTGTGCTTTTTTGTATCTTAGTCTCTTAATTTACAGTCATAAACATTCATTTCCATGCAGTATGATCAGAAATATAGTTAATGTTTAAGTTTTTTAGAATGTATTACAGAAAGATGTGCATTGCCATTAATCCCCCTGAAAATACTTCACCTCACTTCAAACACATGTTATAGCAGCTTAAATGTCCTGAATTAATTCAAAATACATACCCTTCCCAGTCGTTTTGACTTGGAAGCAACAAGAAGTTCATAATGCCAGACGCAGTGAATAAGGCAGATGGAAGCACACTAAATTTCTCATAAGCCTGTCTTTGCTGGGTGGCAGTCAGCAGTAGTGTTACCATATTTTTTACCACATCGCCTAAAGATAGGTTAAAGCTAATATGTCTTTCACTGTAGTAAATTTTTAATACATGTATACTGTATTTTCAGTCAGCTCTTATACTATCATTTATACTTTTTCTTTTTCTTTTTTTTTTTTTCTTTTTCTTTATGGAACCGGGGATACTCAGGCCCTTATGCTTGCCAAGGAAGCACTTATTCTACTGAGCCATCTCCCCATTCCCTTATCACTTATACTTAATCCTCTAGAACTGATAATATTTCCAGGTTTTTGTTTTTTGTTTTTTTCACACTCAGCAGTAGTGATTGAATGCAGGATTTAAACTACATTCCCTGCCCTTTTCCCTTTTTTTGAGACAGGTCACTAAATTGGCTGGGCAAGGCTTATAGTTGGGATTGTCCTGCTTTAGCCTCCCAAAGTGCACCAGGAAAGCAAGCTAATTTCTGTATATGTTTTTAAGTAGGAGTTTAATTTCATTTTTTTTCCACTGAGTACCATTTATTAAAATCACTTACTATGATTCTCTTTCTTTAGTCTACCTTGTCACATCTATCAGGATTACCATTTTTTTGTTGGGAAGTCCTACATTAAGACATTATGCTAATAATTAGTGTCTAAGGTATAGCTACTGTAAAGATCTTATAAAGAATCCACATGGTATAGGTGTTTTCAGTTTAACTTCTCAGTTTTAGTTGAGTATTTTTGTCATAAAAGCCTCAAGATGTCTTATTATGTAAGTTGGATTTTAATGCCTTCCTTTCAAGGTGAAAAGAAAAAAGAGAAAGCAAAGGAAATTATAAAACCCTAACAGAGAAAGCAAGAGCCCTCTATTTGAACAGGCTATTTTTAGCATGTTCTAGAAACTACCAGGGATTTATAATATTGTTTTCCTTTGGTGACCAAAATCAGTTCTGTTATATCAGTAAAATTTTGAAACAAGTTCCCATATTGGTACTATGTGTCTTATAAAGTGAAAACTAGTTTGGTTTACTGCCCCAGCTAACTTAAGCTGATCAAATAAGTAAAGCTATGTTTACTGAATACTTAAAAGTGAATATTATGCTGGTGAATTTTACTAGACTTTTAAGAAAAACATGATACATCATAAACCACAGGGACTTACTTCAGGATTTAAAGTTTGGTTTAACAATTGAAAATTTCAGTAACAATTAAAAATTAATAAACTAAGAAAGAAAAAATATAAGATTATCCCTATATATGTTAAAAAGCATATGACAAATTCATATCCCATTCATGGTCAAAAAAAAAAAAACCTTTCTTAAGCTGATAAATGAAATATACAAAAAAATACAGTTATATCTAATGGAAAAAGATTGTTTTCCCTGAAAGATCTGAGCAAAAAATAATGACCTCTGTTTTCATGATTTTTATAACACTTTAGTGGAGTTTGTAACCAATATAACAATGCAATACAAAGAAATTAAATGGATAAGGTTTGAAAATAAAAACATCTGTAAGGAAACTGTTTTCAAAAAAAATCCTTAAAAATCTACACATGCACACAATAAAAACTCCTACAGATCAAAAACAGAACAAAAAAAGGTAAAGCCAATTGTATTTCTATATACCAGTAACACAGTTCTTAGAAACACCATTACTGTGTAGACCAATAGTATGAAATATTTAGAGATAGATTTACATGCAAGCTTTGTACAGCAGTATCGAACATTGCTGAGACAATGAGACAAACAAGTGAAAAAAATGCATCATGTCATATTCACAGTAAAAATTCAAAATTATTCCAATGTCAGTTCTCTTCAAATTGATGAGTATTCTGTAAAATTCCAGACAAAATTCCAGCAGGAATTTTTGTAGAAATCATTAAGCAAATTTCAAATTGTATATGGAAATACATAAGATATAGAAGAGCCAAAACAATTTTGAAAAATAAGTTGGAAGACTGATTTATAAAACATGTTTTTGGGGCTAGGAAGATAGCTCAGTTGAATAAGCACTTGCCTAGCAAGTATAAGGGCCTGAGTTCAATCCCCAGCTCTGCAAAAAAAAAAAAAATAAAACATGTTTTTGCCATGATAATCAAAATGTGACTTGAGCATAAGAATAAATGGAGAGGGCCGGCCAGATATCTCTGCCAACAAAACCACTTGCTTAGGCAGAATGCAGAAGCTAGAGTTCAATCCCCAGCCTACCATGCCAGCCCTGCCCCTAGGGCATGCCGAGCCCGTGATTGAGACTGGACATGGTGGCAAGTGCCTGTAATTCCAGTGCTTAGGAGGCTGAAAAACAAGAAGGATCGCTATGAGTCCAATCTATGTAGTGAGACCCTGTAGACCTTGTACTAAATGCATAAAAAAGAACAAATGGAAAAAGTGAGTGAATGAATTAATAAAGTGAGTAGACTAGGAGAAAAGAAATAGAGCTACATACATAGAGATTTTTTTTTTTCAGAGATGCCATAGTAAATCAGTAAAGAAAACATAGTTTTTCAGCAGATGTTTTAGAACACTAGGTTCTCCACGTAGACTAAAATGAAACTGAGAGGGCTGGGGAGATGGCTCAGTGGAATAAGTGCTTCCCTGGCAAGCACAAGGCCCTGAGTTCAATTCCTGGTTCCGCAAAAATAAAATAAAATGAAACTGAACCATTACTTAATACTACTTATAAAAATTAAGATTATAAATCTAAATAGAAGAGTTTATAATACTTTTTTTTTTTTTTTTAAGGGGAGGTCTCACTGTGTTGTGCAGAGTAGCCTTGAACTCAGTTGTGTAGTCCAGACTGCCTTTGAACTTATGCCTCAGCTCTCAAGTGCTGGGATTATAAGCATGCACTGCCACACCAGTGCTATAAAATTTTGTAATAAAATAAAGGTGGAGAGCCGGGCGTGGTGGCACAGGCCTGTAATCCCAGCACTTGAGAGGCTGAGGCAGAAGGATTGTTGTGAGTTGAAGACCAGCCTAAGCTACAAAGTGAGCTTAAGGCCGGCCTGAACTGCATAGTGAGACCCTGTCGCGCGCCTCCTGCCTGCAGAATGACACGCAACCACCGCTCCTTCCTTCACACAGATGTCTTTATTAAGCTTCCTTTTACATGGCGTTGGGACTGCCCCGAGCACTTCCCGCCAAGCCCTTTAGTACCCTCACTCAGCCAATCCCCACTTGCCACCTGGCGTTTCCTCTTAGGCAGACAGGGAGTGCCTTGGTTAGGCGGCGCCTGTCTTTACCTTATTAGGCGATATTTACAGCAAAAGAACGCGTCTGCGGAAATCCCCCGAGGCGACCTCGGGCGCCATCTTAAGGCGCGGCCCTCCACTTGCTCCCCGCAAGACCCTGTCTCAAAAAGACAAAAAAAAAAAAAAAAAGGTGGAAATACTTGTAACCTTGGGATAAGGCAAGAGGTCAAATCATAAAGACAAAAATTATAAATTAGGCATTAAAATTTAAAAATTTTGCTCTACAAATGATAACTGAAAATTTAAAATATTAAGTCACATGTGACAGGAAATTATTGACAAGACCTTACTGAAATTTAAGAACTTTGGTGGACTCTAGTAAACTTTGATCTTCCTTAGCCTCCAGTGTGCAGGTATACGGCTTCTGTTGGTTCCAGTTCAAACTTTTAAGAACTTAGGAGGACTCTGATTGGCCTGTGGGATGCAGAAGAACTGTAATGTGTAGGCCCAGTGCACACAGAAGCAGAGCTTTCCTGGCACACTTAAGAACTTTGGCGGACTCAGGGCAGCCTGCAGGACACTGCCCACCCAAAACAAATCAAGGAGACAAAACACCATAAACACATGGAAATTAAATAACCTCCTAAACAACCAATGGGTCACAGATGAAACTAAAGAAGAAATTAATATTTACAATCAAGCAAAAATGCAGATACAACCTACCTACCAAACCCAGTAGGATGCAATGAAAGCTCTTTTTTTTTTTTTTTGCCAGAACCAGAGATTGAACTCAGGCCCTTGCACTTGCCAGGGAAGTGCTTATTCCACTGAGCCATCTCCCCAACCCAAAAGCTATCTTAAGAGGAAAATTTATAGCACTAAATTCGCATATTAGGGAAATAAAACAAGCCCAAATAAAGAATTTTATTCTCCACATCAAGCTCCTACAAAAACAAGAGAAGTCAAGCCCAAAGAAGACAGGAAATTATAAAGATTAGAGAAGTAATTAATGCATTGGAGATAGAAAACAATGAAGAATAAATGAATGAGATTTGGTTCTTTAAAAAACAAATAAAATTGATAAACCCCTAGCCAACCTAATTAAAAAAAGGAAAAAAAAAGATATGCAATAAGAAATAAAAAGGGCAAAATCACCACAAATCCTAGAGAAATTCAAAAGATCATCAATGCCTACTCCCAAAATTTTTACTCTCATAGGATGGAAAACACAGAAGAAATGGACAGTTACCTAGATACATTTGAAATGCCAAACCTGAGTCAAATAGATATACAAACTAATTAAACCAATAATGAGAAGCAAAATTGAAAATATAATAAAAAACCTACCAACAAAGAAATCCCAGGTCCCAGTGAATTCACAGAAAAATTCTACAAGAAATTTAGAGATTTAATGCCAACTTTTCTCACTCTTCAGTGAAATTGAAAGGGAAGCAATTGTCCCAAACTCATTCCTGGAGGCAGGTATTACTCTGATTCAAAAAAGTAATACAGTAATAGCAGAGAAAGATCCAACTAAAAAAGAGAAGTACAAGCCAACCTCTCCAATGAATATAGATGTAAAAAATCCTCAATAAAATACTAGTAAACAATGCAGCAAATCATCAAAAAGATTATACATCATGACCAAGTGGGATTCATTCCAGGAATGCAGGGACATACACAAATCCAATACACCACCTCAGTAGATCCAAGAACAAAAACCACATGATCTCAATAAATGCAGAAAAAGCTTTTTGGTTTTTTGGGGGGGGATTTTTGTCTTTTTTTTTTTTTTTTTTTTTTTTTTGAGACAGGATCTCACTATGCAGTTCAGGCTGGCCTTAAGCTCATTTTGTAGCTCAGGCTGGTCTCGGACTCACAACAATCCTCCTGCCTCGGCCTCCCAAGTGCTAGGATTACAGACCTGCGCCACCACACCGGGCAGAAAAAAGCTTTTGACAAAGTTCAGCACTCATTCATGATAAAACCCCTACAAAGAGCCAAAATAGATGGCCTAGCTCTCAACCTGATAAAAGCTATCTATGAGAAACCCAACAGCTAACATCATGCTAAATGGGCAAAAAGTGAAGGCCTTCACTTTAAAATCAGGAACAGGACAAGGATATCCACTGTCTCTACTCCTATTCATTGCAGTTCTGGAAACATTAGCCAGAACAATTAAACAAGAGAGAGAAATAAAAGGAATAAGAATTGAAGTCAAACCAGCATTATTTGTAAATGACATGATACCCTACATAAAGGTCCCCCAAAACAAAAAGAGTCTTGTAGATTTCATCACCAAGCTCAGCAATATAGTAGAATGTACAAAGTTAACACCCAAAAATCAGTGATATTTTTTAACACAAACATTGAGCACACTGAGAGAGAAATTAGGGAAACCATGCCTTTCACAATAATATCCAAAAAAGTTAAATACTTAATAATCTCACAAAGGTTCAATCCCCAGTTCCCCCCACCAAAAAAAAAAAAAAAAGCCTCACAAAGACAAAAGGTATATTTAGTGAAATTTACAGTATTCTGAGAAGAGATTGAAGAGGACTTGAGAAAATGGAAAAATATTCCATACTCCTGCACAGGAAGAACCAACATTATGGAAATAGCCATACTCCCAAAATTGTTGGGGGCTGGGGAGGTAGCTCAGTGGAATAAGTGCTTGCCTGGCGAACAGAAGGTCCTGAGTTCAATCCCTGGTACCAGGAAAAAAAGAAAATTGTTATACAGATTCAGTACAATCCCAATTAAAATACTATTGGTATACCTCCCAAAGCTAGAGGAAACTTTTCTGAAGTTCAATTTGAACCATAAGAGACGCAGAATATCAAAAGCAACCTGGGAAACAGAAAAGGCAGAAAGTACTATAATTCCTGACCTGAAATTGTACTATACAGCTACTATGATAAAATCAGCATGGTACTGGCATAGAGACAGAGATAAGGATCAGTGGAACAGATTAGAAAATACACAATGCAAACACTCAACCAACTTCTTTTTGATAAAGGGGCCAAACATGCTCTCTGGAAGAAGGATAGCCTCTTTAATAAATGGTGCTGGAAAAACTGGCTTTCTACATGCTGAAGGCTAAACTAGACTCATGCCTATCACCATGCACAAAGCTACCATCAAAATGGATCAAAGATTTAAATATTAAAGCAGAAACACTAAATATTCTGGTGGAAAATGTAGGTAGGAATCTTAAAGACATAGGGGTACATAGAGAGTTTATGAGCAAAACCAACCTGCATGGGAAATACTTCAAAGAATCAACAATTAGGATCTCATCTTTTTGAGAAGTTTCTTACCTCAAAGCAAATCTCTAACAAAGTAAAAAGAAAACCCAAAAACTGGGGAAAAAATTATAGCCAACTGTCCTAACTAGAACATATAAGCAATTAAAAAAATCAGCCCCTCCCCCCCCAATTCAAAGACCCAATCCACAAATGGACATCTGGGATGAATATACACTTGTCAGAGGAAGAAATACAAATGGCAAGTACATATGTGAAAAAAAAAAAAGGTCAACATCTTTGGTCATTTGAAAAAGGCAAATTAAAGCAACACTGAGATTCCATCTCACCCCAGAAAAAATGGCTAACATGAAGAAGTCAGCCAATAATAAATTCTGGAGGGGCTGTGGAGAAAAAGGAACCCTTCTCCACTATTGGTGGGAGTACAGACTGGTACAACCACTATGGAAATCACTGTGGAGATTCCTTCAAAAGTTAGGATTGGCTATCCCATTCAAGCCAGCTATTCCCCTCCAGGATGTTTTTCCAGAAGAACTGAAAACCTCATACCATAGCTAAATCCTGGCAACAACCCAGGTGCCCATCAACTGAAGAACAGATAAAGAAGATGTGGTATTTTTATACAATAGAGTTTTATTCAGCTATAAAATAGGATAAGTTTGAGTCTTTTGTTGGTAAACAGGTGCAGCTAAGGAACATACTCCTAAGTGAAATAAATCAGACCCTCAGTGCAAACATTTGTATTGTCTCCTTAGTGTGAAAACCTGAAAGAGAAAATGGGATCTGAAGGATACAGCAGATACTGGGAAAAGGGACTGAACATATTCAAAAGGAAAGAGTTACTGAGTTGAGAAGGATAGGAGAGTGAATGGATGTAAGCAGCATGGTTTGCACAGTTATATATTTCTGCTGGTCTGTTGAAAGGAGCAGATAGATAGGGCTGGGGAGATGGCTCAAAGGGATAAGTGCTTCCCTGGCAAGCGCAAGGGCCTGAGTTCAATTCCCAGTTCCACAAAAAAAAAAAAAAAAAAAAAGAAAGAAAGAAAGAAAGAAAGAAAGAAAGAAAGAAAGAAAGAAAGAAAGGAGCAAATAATTTGTCTCCTTTTTTCAATTGTACTTTTTTTTTCTTCTTAATTTCTTATACATTCTTTTTTATTCTAATTTTACATGCTTGTATCTGGTAATATGAAAAGGTTGGAAGACAACACTATTACAACAAATACTGTGTAATTCATATTACTTTGTTAAGTGAAATTCCATATCACTTGTAATTTTTTTGTTTTAATTCTAAATTGTGTTCACTTTTTAAAAAATAAAGTGATGTAATGCTATGTAATGCTTGCAAATAAGAAAAAAGACATAACATGCCATCCCAGCCC
This sequence comes from Ctenomys sociabilis, assembly GCA_004027165.1. Lineage (NCBI taxonomy): Eukaryota > Metazoa > Chordata > Mammalia > Rodentia > Ctenomyidae > Ctenomys > Ctenomys sociabilis. Next base: position 37,831 of record PVKA01012870.1, read on the forward strand.
CACTTCCAGGGCAAGCTGAGATGGAGGCTGAGACTCGGAATGGTAGCATGCACCTGTAATCCCAGCACTTGGGAGGCTGAAAATAGGAGGATCACTATGAATCTGATTTGTGCAATGAGACCCTGCAGACACTGTACTAAAATACATTAAAAACACAAAAAAGTAACTCATATAGAGCTTATATCCAAAAACATATGAAGTATTCTTATAATTCATTGATAAAACAAGTCATTTGATTTTTTAAAATAGATAAAAGAGTTAGACACTATCAGAGATGATATATGCAGATGGTAAATAAGTGCTTCCTTTGGCAACAAATTTATATAAATGGTAAATAAGCATATAAAAATATGTGGCATTTAGAAATACAAATTAAATCTCAAAGAAGTATCTCTGCACACTTATTTTTTTGGTACCAGTGATTGAACTCAGGACCTTGTGCTTGCCAGGCAGGTGCTTAAGCCATTGAGCTATCTCCCCAGCCTACCCACCTATTAAAATAACTAAAATTTAAAACCCTAAAATATGAAGTGCTGGTAAGAATACAGATATACTAGAACTGAACAGGACAGCCTGTATAAAAGAATTTGGCAATTTCTTTTCTTTCTTTCTTTCTTTTTTTTTTTTTTTTTTTTTTTTTTTTTTTTTTTTTTTTTTTTTTTTTTTTTTTTTTTTGTGTGTGTGTGTGTGTGTGTGTGTGTGTGTGTGTGTGTGTGTGGTACTGTAAATTAAACCCAGGACCCTGCACTTGCCAGGCAAGCGCTTATTCTACTGAGCTATCTCCCTGGGCCCTAGGCAGTTTCTTATAAATATATATGTACCATGTGACTCAAATCCCATTCTTTACGTTATAAAAGAGGAAAACTTACATGTCTTTCAGTAGATGAGTAGATAAGCTGTTATATCTATACCATGAAACATTGGACAAATACTACTGTTGTGGACAGCTGAGTTACATGGAAATATTATAGGAGTCAGATAGGGTTAGGCCCTCAAGGGGATAGTATGGAAGATAAGATACCTTGCAACTGTGAGGGAGGAATGTTCCTGCTACGTACTAGACCTACAACTAAAGAAAAGCATCCAAGATTGATCATCACCTTGAGGAAGCCGGGAAGAATCACTAATCTGAATAGAATAGAGCTATTACCGGCTACCAGTTAAATTATTTTTCTGTATTCATTCCCACTTGCTACATGTCTCACTTCCCCATTTGCATCTGGATTTAGTCAATTTTACCTGAGCAATGGTGCTTGTAATCTTACTGATTTGCCATAGTTTTGTCCTCATGCCTCATGCCCACCTAAGGGAGTTCACATATTCTCCACCTTAGATCTACCTCACCACCTGGTTTTACTCTATAAAAATCTCTGAAAGAGATAGCTGCTTGGGACAACCCACTTGTGTCCCCCTTGTCTTGGACAGAAGTATTCTTTGCTCCAGTAAAAATTTTACTTTTAACCTCCATTTGTTCCTAAAATTCATTCTCCGGTTTTAGAGAACACAAACATGTCCCGCGTACCTTTCAAGTTGGCAGTTTCATTACAATATAGCTAACACTCTGAGTAAAAGAAGGCTCTTTCAAAAGGTTATAGATTGTACTGCTCCAAACAGACACAATCAGTTATTACTAAGTGAGGAGTTAGAGGATGAAAGAATATAGAAATAGCAATAAAAAGTTTTGGGGATAGTGGAACCATTCTGGATTCTGATTCTGATGACAGTTATGTTTACATGGATCTACACTTGTGTTAAAATTCGTAGAGTTATACAACCAAACCACAAATAAATTTTACCATATTTTTTTAAATATAAATTTTAAAGCATTTATCCTCAGAACTCTGAAAACATCTGTGATTTTCTGTCACCCAGCATTGTTGTGCTTTGGTCTTTAAAGTGATTGTTTCTTTATAAATTGTTTTTTGTCTTCCTTCTCTAACAGAGTTCAGAATTGTTTTATTATTTCTGCTTTAATGAAATTTCATCTCAGTCTGGGTTTGTCTCACTTGTCTTGCATTTACTCTCCCTGGACCCTGTTAATCCAAAGACTAGATATTTTTCATTATCTTTTATTTAATCCTTTCTACTTTTAATATAGGGGAATGAAACTCCCACCCTGAAATAGACCTAGGCCAACTTCATGTTCCCTAAAACTGAAGAATAAATTTTAGGAACAAACAGAGGTTAAGAACAGAAAATATCTATGGGGGAAAGAAAGTTTCTGCCCAAGAGAGGGAAAGAAAGGGGACCCTAGTAGTTTTCCCTCAAATCTGTCTCTTCCAGGGATTTTTATAGGATAAAACCATGTGGTAAGGTGGGCCTAATATGGAGAATATGGGAACTCAGTAGGTGGGCATGAGGTGGGACAAAACTGTGGTCACCCAATAAGATTACAAGCACAATTGCTCAGGCAAATTTGATTAAATCCAGGGCTAAATGGGAAAGCAAGTCACATATCAAGTGGGCATGAATACAGAACTGGGTCTTTTCCTGTAGGGGTGGTGTTAGTGACTCTGTAGCTTCCAGGTGATTGATACCTATTTAGAATATCAATCCTTGAGGGCCAGCCAGATAGCTCAGCAGATAAAGCTCCTGCATAGGCAGACATAATGATTCCCAGTGTGCCATGCTGGTCCCACCCCCAGGGCACACTGAGACAGCAACTGAGACCAGGCATGGTAGTGCACACCTGTAATCCCAGCACTTGGGAGGCTGAAGTCAGGAAAATCACTACAAGTCTGATCTGTGTAGTGAGACCTTATAGACCCTGTACTAAATATATTTTTTAAAAAATAGAATATCAATCCCTGATGCCCATTCCTAAGGAAATATGTGGCTGCATTTGTTTACTCTTTTGTCCTGAGGACTGGCCCACAGCAGGGGTATGTCTCTACCAAAGTTGCAAAGTCACCTTGTCTTCCATATTGTCCCTTTGAGGGCCTGGCCCTGTCAGATGTAATATTTCTATCTAACTCAGATGCTTGCAACATTCCCCCCTCTGAAGAAGTAACCCAAACTGCCAGGAACAATAGATAATGAATGCCCTCATTCTTCAGGCTGAAAGGAGTCATAGGTGTCAAATAACAATTAGAGATACTCTCCAGAGGTTTTGTCTAAAGGTCCTCAATAGACACCAGGTATTTTTTCTCTTATGTATTTGGTACAGCTCAGACTCCTAGTGATCCTCCTGTTTTCAGTGTTCCCACCACTGGGATTACAGGCATGCGCCATTACACCCAGTCTCAGTGGCCAACTCAGTGCCCCCAGTGGCAGGGCTGGCACACCATGTGGTGTGGGAGATCGAACCCCAGTCCCTGAGCTAGCTTAAGCAGGTGGTCAGTCTGCTGAGCTCTCTCACCAGCCCTGATGTGTATATCTTAAATAGCTACTGAGACATTAGCAGAAGGATTGGGAATATAACAACCTCTTTTTGTTTGTAACTATGAAAAGACTAATCAAAACTTTTTATAGGTCAATTAGCAGAGATCTCTTATAAGAATTTGAAAAACAAAAAGACTCTTATCTGTAGTTAATATATTTTTAGAAATTTAATATCTGTAACTTTTGTTGAGGGATCCTTGTCCAAGTTAGTTGGCTCCTCCCCCATCCTCCCATTCAAAAGCAAACTAGTCTTGAGACACAATATATAGAATAAAGAAAAAGCATCCTTTAGGTCTAATACAAGTTTGAGTAGGAGGAAGCAAACTGAGCAGTATAAGGATTAAGCAGAGCAGGGCGACCACCATAATTCTTACAGCTCATACTCCAGGACAGGACAGTATTTATTTGCTTGTGGACTGACAAGAGCGTATTTTGGGGGGACTGACATTTTTTAATATATCTGCCTCAAGCAGCTGTTAATGTGGAGTTTAATCTCTTTATCTTCCATGGCCAATGAGTATTATCTCATACTGGCCTTGTATGTCTCACCAACTCTGTTATTACCAGGGGCACATGAATTGTCAAACCTAGGGAAAACACTGTGTACTCTCCAGTTTGTAAGTTGGGCTAACAGCTGGGTAACTGCTGACAAATCTGTATTGGCATCTATCAAAAGTCTAACAGGCTTTTCCCTACATTGGCAGTTAGCATGGGTTCCCTGGGGCTGAAAGACAGACCTATGACCTCATCAATTTGAAACACTTTCTGAGCAATTTCTATCAACAGACAAATTTATTTCTGCTAACCCTTCTAACTTCGGCAGCTTGCATCAGATATCTGGGACCCACTGATCAGCATGGTTAAGGCCTTGATATGTATCATATAATTTTTTCTCTAGACAAGATCTGGTGGATCCTGTACTAATGTTGTTCAGATATTATATCTGCATCTTTTCCTCTGAATAACTGCTATGAAGACAATAATATGCAATGTATTAATTATTGTAACTGTCCTACTAACCTGTTTTGAAATTATTTCATGGCTATTTTATCTTTTTTTCACATTAAAATGAATAAAAATTTTAAATATTACACTACCCTCTGTGATTATAAGATCACTCAGAAGGTAGTGGTAATATTTTTTTTATATATTACCACAAACAAAAAAAGATCTGTTGGATCCCAGGAAAAGTAATTAGCATATTTGCTATAGGTTTTACCTGTATGATTACCTGGGTTTTGACATCTTCTAGGGAAGAACAAATTATCTGAGAAATTAGAGCATGTATAATCAAAGGATGAGCATTAGACCTAATAGGTAAGCTTAGAAACCTTTTTTTAAGGAATAGCAGTGGTAACCCATTGTCTCTTAGATCCCTTTATTGATGGAGTCTGACATTTTGTTCTAAGTTCCTCTAGCTTTAGTTATAATTATCTACATCAGAAATCAACCAGTTGAACTTATCATGAAATACATAACATTCAGTCAAACCGATGTCCCACTCAGTGTTTTGGATATGGCCTTTAGGTATAAACAAGAGACATACTGAAGGCTTTTAACTTTTAACATTGGGGCTCTGAGTTTCATGTTTCAAAGACAAGGCCTGGCTCTATCTATAGACCCAAAGGTATTGAACACTGTGCTGCCAGTGTTTTCAGATCTTTTTTCTTACCAGAATTCTGCCTGTCCTTGGAGATCTGTTTTGACCAATGAAATACTTTTGAAGTATTTGTACATAAACATCAATATGTATTACATTTGTAAAAACCAGTTTTAGCATCATTTTGATTAGTTGGCAACCTGAATGTGTGTTGTAGTATTTAGACAGTACAAAAATTTCTCCAGAATGAGAGCTAGACTTTCAGGCATAACAAATAGGAATGGGTGAATCTCAGTTACAGCTCAAGTAAGGTATTACTTAATGACTTTTTATTAGGATATAATGACTGGAAAGGTCAGCATTGGTGAAGGACAAAGAGACCTGTGCCAATGTCCAGCAATAGGGTAGATTTTTTTCCACTAGTCATATGATTACTTAGGAATTCTCTAGGAGATGACAGGCAGAGATAATAGTCTGTCCAGAGGGAGGAGGTAGCCCCAGCGCTATTTAGTTTTAGGAACTGAGTCTGAGCTTGAGGGCCTCTGCATCAGAGGGCAGTCTCACCTTCAGTGACTGCCTTGGCAATCAGGGCATGGCCTAAGGGGCCTCTTATGGCATTCCCTCTTAAAGTGGATTGGACTTTGACAATGGTAAGAAATGAAGTAATCACTGAGTTCTTGGAACCCCAAGAATCAGACGTAGAACCTGCTGCTCTTAGTGCTGCAGCAAAGGCATCTGCTTTTTCTCGGTGTCATGTTTTGTCTGTTTGGCCTCTTCCTCATCATAGTTATAAAATACTGAGAAGGCAGTTTTACTGATGTATCAAGTGAGCTATCTAGAGCAAGGGCCATCTTTTGTAGCTTTTTTCTAATATCCGGGACTGACTGAGTAATGAGCTTATCCTTAAGAATACTTTGCCCCTCTATTGAATTAGGGTCTAGGAAAGTATGTTTTACTAATGCCTCTTGTGAGTAATCTATGAAAGCAAAGGGTTGTTCCTGTATTTCTCATTGGATTATTGACAGTTTAGAATAATTGAATGGCTTAGTTTTTATCCTTCTTAGACCTTCAAAAATACATGTCTGAAAATCTCTCCCATTTTAAACTCCCATATGATTACTAGGCCAGTAGGGATCTAGGATAGGGACTGCTTGAGCTTCAGTGGGAACCAGATATTCTCCTGGCAGTCTGTCTTTTGGTCATTTAAAATTAACAACATTAAAAAAAAAATTAACAATATGATATTTATTTCCACTTTATAATGCTATTTGTCTCTCATTAGAGGTCAGTGTTTGATTTAAGATTAACATTATATCCTTTTATTCTAGCTTATAGGTCTGAGTAAGTTCTCTAAAGACATCAATGTACTTGTCAGGGTTGTTATGGTTTGTTTGTATTTGTCCCCCCCAGAGCCTAATGCAGTTATGGGACAGACTCCTAGAACTCATGGTCCACTGGGATTATGGGTGTGAGTGCTGCTGGGATTATGGGTGGATGCTGTACCTAGCCTGGGATGGATACTCTGAATGCAACATAAGGGAGACAGACTTGCTTTCTGTAGCCATTGTTGCCACACTCTCCTTGCTCTCTGCTCTTTGCTGCCATGAAAGGTTGCTCTCTGCCATGTGCCACTGTACCTTGGAGCCAGCTGAGTGTAAGCTGAAACCTTCAGTAACTAAATAAACCTTTCCTTCCTTCATTTTGATTGTCGGGTATTTGTCCCAGCAGCAAGAGAAGAGTAACTGAGACAAGGATCATCTGAAGGTTTTCCTAGTTATATCTTGATCTGTTTTAAGTCATTTAGAGAATGAGGCATATAAACATAGGTAATCTCATATGGATTGTAATTATACCTCGGGCATAAATACATATTATTTCTTAATGTAAAGAAGATTTGAACATAATGTGGTTTTAAACATTTTTCTTCTTTCTTACAGTGTGGTTTTGGTTATGAAAGAATACCAAAATTAATACTTCCCTCTGCCTTCCATTTTCATTCCAAGGGGTATATAGGTCAAATACATGTGCAGAAAAATATGAAGTGGCTCTTTTTTGGCTTGTAAGGATCAAACATCTTCCAGTGCCTAACAATGCCCTCTAAAGGAGTAAGAGATGTTGACTAAAATTTCCATTTGGAATACAAAAAGAAATGGTTCTGGGCATTGCTACCTTATTTCTAATTGGTTGTCCCCCACTCCCACCTAATGCATGCCTTGAGTTGACCACCATGCTCATTTAGAGAGAGGGAATACTAGATCTCACCAGCCTACCAACCCTTGAACTGGTGTGCAATTTTATCTCTGAAGAAAATCTCACCAACTGTGTATTAAGTATTTGTAAATATGAGTTACAATTGGTCTGGTGACAGGAATGTCTAAAGAAGGAAGCATAACTTTGTAATAAATTAGCATACACATAAAGGCTGAGTTGGAAGCAAGCACCTCTTTAGCTGTACTGTCAAGGGGATCACCTCTGTAGATAAAGAGACAATTCACTGGAGAAACGTAGCCCCATTCACTGATCCAATTTTCCAGACACTTGAGTGTTTTTAAATCACTTAAGTAAGCATTTTTAGCAACTGGACAAGATTTAAATTTGGAAGATCACAGGTTAAACTTACATTTACCATCTACTAATCACATTTTACATGTTGGTAAAAATAAGACTGACAAAAATCTCTTTTTCACTCTTAGCATATGTAAGGCACAAATGTAAATCACTCCCCAGTTAGCTGCTATGAAATGTAAATTGCAGCAAGCTGCCTCAGCCTAATTCCTGAAGGGGAGTAATTAGATGGTTCCACTGAAAAGCTTAGGGGGAATTTCTAATTTCCTAGCGGAGAAAAATAAGTACAATAGATAAATGGAGAATTTTCAGTGGTCAAGAGCCAGTTTCCACTAAGCACCTTTGGATGTCCACCAGAGAATAGACCTGGCCATGACTCTTAGGTGTTCTCAGTTTCTTTTGGCACACACAACCAGAGATCACTCTCCAGAAAGGAATCTTGGGTCAACATTACATCAGCCATTGGCTTCAAAGAGGATTCACCAAAGAAATGCTGGGGAAACATGTCCTCTGCTTCAAAGAGTGGCAGCTGCTCAAGAGCATTTACTAGCTGGCAGACTAACCATTGTTTGTCAAGGTTCTATAAGAGATAGTTAATTAAAAGCAAAGCCTAAACAAAATTACCTGGCACTTTATAGTAAAGGTTTTTTAAAATCCACAACTTATCTTTTATGCACCTAAATGATAATTAGGCCTAGGAGAAGAGGAAAGGTTGGAGATCCTCCCTTAGACTATTGTGTTCTGGTCCCATAAGTGTGCTGCTTTTGGAAATAGCTCCTTCTGGTAACACCCAGAAGTCGGTTCTCTCCACTGTGTCTCAGGTTTAGCATCCCAAAAGAGACCTGCCCAGAATACTAAGCCAGGACATGGCTTTTATATGTGTCCTCCTGAACGGGCACAGTCCTCTTGTCTCCTCTGACCCAGAGATGGGATGTGTGTCCTTTCTCTAAAACGACTTTCCTGTCTTTGGTGTTAACAAATGCTCATTTTCTAAGGGCTTCACTTAGTTGAAACAGTCTAGAGTTTTTCTAATTTTACATGTCTCTAAAAAGGAAAGTACAGAGAGATAGGAAAGTTAGGAAGATCAAAGAAAGGAAACTGAAGCATGCAAGCTTCACATATCCTGTAGCATATAGAGGAGGATCAGAGCCAGTGTGTCCCAGTAAAACTTGTCCTCCAAGTCTTCAGAATGCCCACCAACCTAATGTCATTTAGTTGGCAAAAGGAGTCCTTTTTTTTATATACAGGTATGTATATTTTCTTGAAATTTAAAAGACCCATTTTACAGAAGTTTATACTAAGTATACTAGAGGACTATCTGCTATTACTCTCTCTAGCACTGTTGTCTAAAGTCAAGTGAAAAAATACCAGTACATTTAGCAACTAGTTCAAATACAACATATACAAGAACAAACATTAATAAAATGTCCCATTAAATAAATATTATAGCCTTATAACATTTCCGTGTTTTAACTTAGATTTAAGCAATTTTAATACAACTATATGAGCAAAACTGTATGAGGCAAAGCATAAGCAATGTAGTCCACATTTGAAGCATAAAAATTTGTTACCTAAACAAGCTTAAATCTAGAGTCTATGACAAACAAACATTACCTTCATCCTCCAGATGATATAGGTAGGATCTGCAAATGATAGAGGGAAATGAAACTCCCAACCTGAAATATACCTGGGCCAACTTCATGTTCTCTAAAACTGAAGAATGAATTTTAGGAACAAACAGAGGCTAAACTGGGGGAAAGAAAGTTTCTGTCCAAGAGAGGAGCTGAGGGGGGACCTGAATGGGTTTTCCTCAAGTCTGTCTCTTCCAGGGATTTTTGTAGGGTAAAAACATGTGATGAGGTAGGCCTAAAGTGAAGAATGTGAGAACTCATGATGTGGGCATGAAGTGAACAAAACTATAGTCGGCCAATAAGATTACAAGCACAATTGCTCAGGCAAATTTGATTAAATCCAGGACCAAATGGGAAAGTGAGTCACATATCAAGTAGGCATGAATACAGAACTAGGGCTTTTTTTTGTAGGGGGTTGGGTCAGTGACTTTGGCTTCCAGGTGGTTGATACCTATTTGGAATATCAACTCCTCCTGATACAATGCTGTATATAGTTAGATTTCTAAATTTCTGTTTAAAAATATGTTTATTCCTATTTTTTTAATTACTTTTTTCTTCATATTCTGTAGGGCTTAAATACTTGATGGAAAATACCTGTTCCATGATATGCCTACAATGTCTGATATTTAGACAAATAGCATAGGTAAACTGGTCTGCATATGTTGCAGGGTAATGATAAGCTTCTCTTCTGGAGGGTTAACAACCTAAGTCTACATATCAAAACTTAGAGAAAAGGTAGGGCTGCAAGATCAGCCAAAATTTTGACCCTAGCCTTTCAAGGTCAGTGAAGACTCAGGAAATAGGAGAACCTGTACTATAACATCATGTGACTCAGTTGTATCCCAGATTTTCTGATCAAGGAGATTATAGGGCCACAGAGGAAAGTGACCATGATGTAGAGTCACATGTGCCTAAGGAGAGTCACATAGAGAGAAAACATGCTCTCAGGCTTTCACAGAGAGCAAATTGGTCAAACAATGGCCGTGACTCATTCACAAGGTTGACACTAGCACAGGATCTACAAAATAAGGTATGGGGTTACAGGATAAATCCTAAGGGTATATGACTGACCTTATCAGATACAAAAGTTACATTTCTTCTTATATAGGTCTCGCTTTATCTTGGTCTTAACCATCCAGCAGAAAAGTATAAAAACGATATATATAAAGTAAAGCCATACTAATATACTGAGCTGTGAAAGGCTCAAATCAACAACTTCTGTGGATAATGCACTACTATTATGGACTGCTGGACTGTGTTGGATTGTTTTGCTGAATTCACGTACCTATAGTATTTAGATGCCAATGGAATACCCATCTCTGACAGGACTAAACCAAAAAAGGGGATACAAGGGAAAGACCATTTTGTATTTGTATATACAGAATAGTCAGGATAGATATACAGCTACTTTTACTTAATTCAATGAGTAGAAAGATTTGTGCTAATAGTGTTTGAACAGGATATCCTGTCTGCCTCCGGTACTATGGATAACCATTAAGATAAAAATGTACAATGTGTTAATTATTGAAACTGTCCTACTAATCAGTTTTGATACTGTCTCATTGCTGTTTATTTCTCAATAAAATAAATTAGAATATCAACCCCTGATGCCCATTTGTAAGGAAATATATGGCTGCATTTGTTTACTCTTTTGTCTTGAGGACTGGTCCACAGCAGGGTGTCTGTCTCTACCAGAGTTACAAAGTCACCTGTCTTTTATACTGTCCCCTTGTAGGCCTGGCCCTTTCTGACTGTCTATAATATTTCTATCTAACTCAGTTGCCTACAACTCTTTTTCTGTTCCTTAGTCCCAGTGCTTCTGCTGGGCAAATTTTAGAAGCTTTAACCCCATCTCTGTTTCCTTTTTTTATATTCCTGAATATGGAGGTAAAATAAAAGAAAAAGTGAAGAATTATTTTTTATTCCCTTCATTGCATTTTAAGTTTTCCCACTTTTCCCATTTGTTCATATTGTAATATATAATAATTACATTCATTGTAAGTTGTTGTTATATATAAGCACATCTTTTTTGTGTGTGTTTGTGTAACAAGGGATTGAACTTAGACCCTTGTGCTTGCCAAGGAAGTACTTATTCTACTGAGCCATCTCCCTGGCCTCTAAAATTATCTTTGTTTTTTTGGTTTTTGGTTTTTGTTTTCTATAGAGCAAATACACAAGGTGGGGAAAATGGGAAATCACAAGAGTAGCATGAGGTAGAACAAAACTACAGTAAACTAATAAGATTATGGCCATAACTGGTAACATTGATTAAATTGGGATCAAATGGGAAAGCAAGTCATGCAGCAAGTGGGCATGAATACAGAATAGGGGCTCTTTCTGTACAGGATTGAGTTAGTGGCTTTCCCTGGCTTTTTCAAGGTAATGGAGACCTATTTAGAACATCAATCCCTGATATTTACCCTAGGGAAGCATGTGAGTGCATTTGTTTCGTCTTTTGTCTGAAGGTCTAGCCCAAAAGGAAGGAACCAGTCTCCCGGCAGTTGGAGGCATCGAGTCATCTGCACTGGCTCCTCTAAGGGTGTAACCCTATCTGACTGCCTATAATATTTCTGATTAACTCAGTTGTTTATGGCAATTTTATGTTCAATTTTATCAGGTTAGAATATAACCTGATAACGAAAATGTAGTAGAAAAGTTTTTGCCTGTTTTGTGTTTACTTGGAGAAAGTGGAGGAAATGCAAGAACATGGATATAGAAGGAAAAGTCAGTGCTCACCTTGGCAGCACATATACTAAAATTGGAACGAAAAGTCATATAAATAAGTGGCAAAGCAAGTCATAGTCCTTTTAGAAATATTAATGTGATGGAATAAATATGATGTGGGACAGAAAATGGTAAATAAGCTGGTTGGCTAGTGCTACAGTTTGCAACAGGAGACCATGGGTCCATACTGTAGATACGCATCCTCACCCAGGTTACAAACCTGGGAGAACAGCTGATCTTTATGCTGTGAAAGTCAGAATGTAGGTAAGTTTTTTGAACAAGACAATGACATGATATAAAGTATTTTTGTTTTGAATTGTTTGCTCTAGGTAGAAGATACAAATGTTCTCAGTGTTTTGAACAAGTTAAAGCACTTTTTTTTCTGAGTTGTCTCTAGATGCTAAAAGAGTCAGTTTTGTAACACATTTATCTTTCAATCTCATTTTTTTCTTAAATGTTTAAATATATAACATTTTTGAGAGATTCCAAAGTTCTATGAAATAAGAATGTTGGACATGACAGTTCAAAGGATATAGGTTAAAAGTAAGTTATTCAGGATAATGGGAAATTGAAATTGCCAGGCTCACTCTTCAATTATACCAGGAAAATTAAAGGTAAATTACATAGCAAAGTTCAGAATAAAACCTGTGTAAGTATTCAAGTCCTTGCAAGCTTATAAATTGTCTGGTATGTTTGTAACTACAATGCAGCCAAAACACAGGGGACTTCAGATGTGTATTTATAGACTGATTCCCCAGCAGATAACTACACTATTCTGGAATGCAGTTGCTATGTCAATAGTTGTAGTCTTGCTGTTTTAAAATTTCTCCATCTTTTAACCTAATTAATTTAAAATGTCTCTAACGTGATTTACAAAGAATTTCATATTTATACTTTCCAATCAGCATTTGCTAGTGCACAGGTCTTAGACTTGCACTGCAATGTGTAAACATTTTGTAAGATAATAAATAGTTCTTTCTGGCCTAAATGTTTTATGGTTGCCCAGTCTCTGCTAATTGGTCATGGCCTGAAATCCCCCATTGTTTAATTTTTTTAATTTGTGGGAAGTTTTTATAAATGAGTCTGTGGGGCTTCATATCACAGCTGTTGTCATTTAAAGTTTGGACTGCATCATTACAAATGAAGCCCTGCTGTGAAATCAAAGTCAAAAGGCATCTTGGCATTCCAACCATTTCCTTGGGAGAAGATTACAGCTCAAGACTATTGAACTTTATTGCTTTGGGCCTCATGACAGTTTTCAGAAACATCCAAGGCATTTCTGCTAAAGAAATTCAGATGTGCTAGGGCACAAATGACATTCTTACACATAGCAGTGTCCTAAGGGGGTGAAGAATAAGTCAGAAGGAAAAAAGTCACTCCTTCTGCTATGTCCTAGGATTATTTTGACTGTATTTTACAATAAAAACTTAGCTGTGACTCCACTCCAAAGTGATGACTTCCTTCAAAGTTATCTTTCTTTTAGTCTTTCTCCTTTTTTCTTTCTTTCTTTTCTTTCTTCCTTTCTTTCTTTTCTTCCTTCCTTTTTTTTTGGAGGGGAGAGATAATGATGGATGCTGATCCTTGGGGGCCACATATATTAGGCAAGTGCCAAAGTCATTTTTCATTTGATTTTATCATTCTTTTTGAGAAATGTTCATGCTCATTAATATTTCCTTTCTCCTTCTCTCCTATCTCTTAAAACAATAGTTCTAACAGTCATTCTATATCTAAAACTCATGTTTTTTTAATTTAAAATTAAACATTACTTGACCCAACTTAAGATCTATGTAAATAGTAAACAAATTATAGCCAGGCGTGGTGGCACATGCCTGTAATCCCAGCACTCCGGAGGCTGAGGCAGGAGGATTGTTGTGAGTTCGAGACCAGCCTGAGCTACAAAGTGAGCTTAAGGCCAGCCTGGACTGCATAGTGAGACCCTGTCTCAAAAAGACACACACACAAAAAAATAAATAATAAATTAAAATTAAAACTAAAAAAATATATATAGTAAAAGTCTCTACAGAGACATCATCAAAGAACATGATTTTCCTTCAGATTTAAGGATATATCCCATTCAGCCATGAATTCATCCCAGCCCTTTGAAATATTTCGTTTGTCATCTGTTTTTCTGAGTTCATGCTTCCTGGCATATAATAGGTATCCAATAAGTATTTGTTGAATGAATAAAAATTGTTAAAGAATAAAAATTGTTACTCAGACGAATATCCTAATTACTGTCAACACTCATTGCATAAATCTAAGATGTACCAATATCACTTGTTAATGTTGTAGGCAGCTGTATTAGATAGAAATATAGACAGTCAGATAGAGCCAGGCCTTCAAGGAGACAAAATGGAAGACAAGATGACTTTGTAACTTTGGAAGACAGACACTCCCCACTGTGGGCCAGACCTCAAGACAAAAGAGTAAACAATTACAGCCACATACTTCCCTAGGAATAGGCATCAGTGATAGATATTCTAAATAAGTATCAATCACCTTGAAAGAGCCCAAATGAGTCACTAACCCAACCCCCAACAGGAAGAGACCCTGTTCCATATTCATACCCACTTGCTACATGACTTGCTTCCCCATTTGATTCCAATTTAATCAGTGTTACCTGAGCAATGGTGCTTGTAATTTCATTGGCTGACCATAGTTTTGCCCCACCTCATGCCCACCTAAGCGAGTTCCCATGTTCTTCACCACCTTAGACCCACCTCACTGCGTTTTACTCTAGAAAAGTCCCTAAAAGAGACAGCTTCCCCAGGACCTCCTGCTGGGGGGGGTGGCACTCCTGTCCCTCTCCAGGACAGGAGCTTTCTTTCTCCCAATAAATATATTCTGCTCATAACCTCCATTTGTTCCTCGGTTTTAGAGAACACAAACTCATCCCAGGTACCTTTCAGGTCAGGAGTTTCATTTTTTTTCCCCTCTATCATTGGAGGTCCCTGTACCATTATTACTGACCTTTTGACTTTGCTACATTCTGAAAAGGTGTGTTTCAGTCAGTAGCTAGCCTTAAATATTGATACTGCTGCCTCTTTATGTTTTGTTTTGTTTTTTCATTTATGTATTTGGTACAGGGTCTCACTATGCAGCTTGGACTCATAGTGATCCTCCTGTTTTCAGCCTCCCCAGCTCTGGAATTGCAGCCGTGCACCCCCACACCTGTACTTGTTCATGGCTCAGCCCTCTGGGGCAGGGCTGGTGGGGCATGCGGGATGTAGGACCAGGGATCAAACTGGCCCCTGCCCTTACCAAAGCAGGTACTTAGTCTACTGAGCTATCTCACTGGCCCACCTCTTTCGTTTTGGGGGTTGTTTTTTGTTGTTGTTTTGTTTGAGACAGGAGCTTGCTCTGTAGTTCAGGCTGGCCTTTAACTCACTGTATAACACAGACTGATCTCAAACTAATGGCAATCTTCCTGCCTCAGCCTCCTGAGTACTGGGATTATGGTCATGTGCCAACACACCCAGCTTGGTTATATCTCTATTAATCTATAATCAATCAGAAGTGTTATATATAGCATAATATAGGAAGTCTGGCCTACCTTCTAGTTATTTCTTTAAATTGGGTCAAATAAAGACATCTTTATTTTTTTATATTATGTTTATTAATATTGGGATATATCTTATCTGAATGTAATAGCTCATTCCTGTAGCCCAGGCACTACATATGCTGAAGCATGAGGATTGTTTGATTCCAAGTCTGGGCAGCATAAATTAAACAATTAAAAAAAACTTGTGAAATTTTGTTTGGAGATACTGCCTACCAACTTTCCCTCAAAAGAGTCACAGTTAAAATACTGAGAAGTCCTACAGTTTAAAAGATCAATGAGTAGAAAGTATTAATTATTGAATCTTTTATATAATTCAGGTATAAAAAAATAAGATATGCAAACAGCTACACTCTTTCTTTACTGATAAGAGTAATATGTTATAATAATGTCTGTAAGTATATCACGTATGCACCTTCTATGATACCAAAACATGAAAACAATTTGCAATGTATTAATTTATCAAATCCATCTTGTCAAGGTATCTTAAAACTGTCTCATTGATATTTGTACTTCAATAAAACAAAAATTAAAAAAATAAAAGATAAATGAAGAAAAATCTGCTTAATTTTATTTATTCAATATTTCTCCTAAGTGACAGCCATCAGTACCCTCCAGAGCTAGTTACAAACTGATGTTTAAACAGCTTGATAAGCTGGTTGACCCTATGTTACATTTCCTGACACTGTCAGAGATCCTGGTATTTGGTATAAATTATACATACTTTTATGGAAATGAGATGTTTGTAAGACCTATCCATGTCTGACAGATGGTAACCATCTTGACTACCAGGTATGTGTGAGAGATCCTATCATTTTTTTAAATTTATTTATTTGATACAGGGACTCACTGTGCAGCTCAGACTCATAGTGATCAGCCTGTCTTGGCTGCTGCAGGACTGGGACTATAGGCGTGCACCACTATACGTTGTTTCAGGGCTGTCACAGTGGGCCCAGAGTTCAAGGGCCTGCACAGTGTATGGTACTGAGAATTAAACTTGGGACCTTGCACTTGCCATTCAGGCACTTATGTTGCCAAGTGATCTCCCCAGCCCTGGAGACCATATTTTATGAGTAACTTTTCAAGTGGATATTTTACTGCCTGCCTTTATATATATATTATATAATATAATATTGTATATATATATATATATATATATATATATATTAGTTGCATCAGAAGCCACCAGAGATCTCTTACATTCTTGGGGTTTTTTTTTTCCCCCTTCAGTCTTCATTTTAATGAATTTCCTTTGAAATATTGAAAACTATTGCTCTTCTCTGGACATCTCTAATATTGTTCACTTCCCTAATTCTCCTTCCTAATGTTGATTTTCCATTATATCCTCTACATAAATGATCTTTCTAAACTAGCTATCTTTAGATCCTTGTTCTCGTTACTGTCTTTGCATTTATTCCTTTATTCATTTATCCAATAAACATTAAATAATGTCATGAATTAATAAAAAGTGCTATATATAGAGTAATATAGAAAGTTTGGCCTACCTTTTAGTTATTTCTTTAAATTGCATCAGAATGGCGCTGGGGAGATAGCTCAGCAGCTTAAGCACCTGCATGGCAAGCACAAGTTCAATCCCCAATACCACAATAAATAAATACATAAAGTAAGTAAATCAGAAAATATTAGCTATATAAGTGATTTTTTTGCAGAGATTTCTTTTTGTGTGTGCTTCATTATTCACTGGTTTTGAGTATTCGGTTTGTTCTAAAACTTGTATAGAACACTGCATGAAATTTAATTGAGAATTCTTTTAGCAAATCATTGTATCAAATGTACTCAGGCAAATGGCCACCTGCATTCATGGTTTATACAAGTTTGTTTGTTTTGTTTTGGTATCTTTAGGGCAATACTACACCCTCCCCATCCTCATAGCTCACTCTACCAAGCCCCAATATTATTTTTTTTAACTATCCATATTGTATTCTCACTTTGCCTTGTGACTCTTCCTCCTGAGTTTTTATCCCTTAACAACAAAGCACGTACGCAGCTCTGTGCTTCCTACTCCTCTCCTGTTCAGACTGTCTTTCCACCTTCACTCCCTCATAACCCCAAAATTATTGCTGCAAACTCAAACGCACTCATATTTTCTACCTCAAGAAAAACATGAAAGCCATCAGGTACAAAAGACAGTGTCTAGATGGAAAGCATGACACTGATAAATAGATAAATCTAGATACCAATCATCACTCCGTGGCTAACTTCTAGGCTTCTTTTCTGTGATGTGGAAAGTAGAGAAATTACACTAACTGATATCTAACACCCCAGCTCTGTGTGTTTAAAATCAGTTCACTCCAATTGAAACAACCAATGAAGCAAATTTATATTTTAATGAAAGTAGCTATATTGTTTAAAATTGGGGCTTTAATCTTTCATTATACCTGGCCCTCTAGGGAGGGTGTCAGTTGTATATTTTGCTGCCTTTGAGCACTGTTCCAAGTGCTGACTTCCTGGTGGCTCATTTTGTGTCTTGTTACCAAACGAAGGACTGGTTAATATAACTACATAGGTATCCACCTAGCATGATATCATTGACTTTCATCCATGTGATAGCACATGTCAGAATGTCCTTCATTTTCAAGATTAAATATACCTGTGTATGTGCATGTGCATGTATAAACCATAGTGTGTGAGTATTCAAATACACCATACTGTTTTCCATAGCACTTTATATCCACCCTGAGATTTCCAGTTTTGCTATTCCTCAACATTTCACCCAGTAGATTTTATTTTTTATTGTAAAATATTTATATATTTATTATTTATTTATTTGGCACAGGGTCTCACTACACAGTTGGGACTCCTAGTGATCCTTCTGTTTTCAGCCTAGGATTATAGGTGTGTGCTCCCACACCCAGTCTAGGTGGCCCGCTCAGCATACCCAGGGGTGGGGCTGGCTCGTCATGTGGTACGGAGGATTGAACCCCAGTCCCTGTGCTTGCTAGCTGGCACTTAGTCCACTGAGCTATCTTGCTGGCATCACCCACTATTTTTTTTTTTTTTTTCAGAACAAGGGATTGAACTGAGGTTCCTTCCACTTGTCAGGGAAGTGCTTATTCCACTGAGCCATCTCCCCGGCCCCAAGGAATCACCCACTAGATTTTAGCATCAAGGATATTTCTCATTAATAGCTAGATATTCTTTTAAATAAAAACAAAATACCCTCAGTCAATTATAAAATGTATCTCAATCTTGGCAATGCTAAAAATGTTAAAGAAAAATTTTAGACTTGGACCGGGGCATAAGCTTCTACCTAGCAAACGTGAAGTCCCGAGTTCTATCCCCAGTACCACATTAAAAAAA